>JANIIK010000682.1:0-16448 GCA_027704905.1 Muraenolepis orangiensis
ATATATATTAATAGGAATTATAACTTGTCAGCGGGAAGTATGTAGACTGTGTGTTATTGGTGCAGATACATGCTTCAGGGGAAGAGTACAGCAGGCAAACTCAATTTACAAAATGTATTACCAAATCCAAATGTCTGTAATACTGTGAATAAATATCTCCATTCGACACGGTCAAATGCTTTCTCTGCATCTAAAGAGATTACAACTTCAGGCAATTTTGAGGTTTGTTTAGAGAAGATAATGTCTAGAAGCGATTGAATGTTAGGAAAGGAGTGTCTCCCCTTAATAAGGCCTGTCTGGTCATCTGATACAACTTTGGGGAGAACCTTCTCCAAACGATTTGCCAATACCTTTGCCAGTATCAACATTAAGTAAAGAAATTGGACGGTAAAAACCACAATGCGTGGGGTCTGTCACGAATGGGATAGTTCGGTGGGACCCAGAACGCAGACCAAGACACAGTGGAGCTATAACAGAGCTTTATTTCAAGCAAACACAACACAAGAGAGTGATCAGGGACAGTCCAGGGGTCTGGGTACCGGGAGGTCGATCCGCGGAGTACCGGCAGGTAGTAGACCAGCGAGTAGTCCGGGACGGGAGAGGAGTCTGGGTACCGGGAGGTCGGAGTAGTGACAGGTACCAGACAGACGGATGGTCAGGGACGAGCGAGAAGTCTAGATACCGGGAGGTCGGAGTAGCGACCTAGGTACTGGACAGGTAATTATAATTACCGCGGAGCTCGTATAGACCGGAGTAACGCGAGACAGGCGGGTGACGCGGGATAGGCAAAGGATCTGGATCTCCGGGACATCAGCGTGGCGATTCCGTCCAGAATGTACAACGTAACATGAACAAAGTTTGACGTACGACCTAACGCCGGGGTAACGGGAGGTGAGGGGATTAGCAATCAGCCACGGCAATTGCTGACAGGTGTGTGTGTGCGCCGCCAGCGCACGTGGCTTGGCCACGCCCCCTGTCAACCCCTGTAACACTTGGTGACAGGTGTGTGTGTGTGCTCCGCCAGCGCACGTGGCTTGGCCACGCCCCCTGCCATCCACCGTAACCGTGACAGTGTCCTTCCCTTTTTTAATAAATAACGAGATCAAAGTCTGTGTTAAAGTGGTTGCAGAGAGTGGTTGGCAGAGAGTCCTGCTCCATGGACTTACTAAAAACATTAAGAAGTAAGGGGGCTAAAACTCCACAGAACTTCAAAAATTCAGTAGGATACCCATCTGGTCAAGGTTTTTGCATAGCCTTGATAGCCTTAACAATTTCTTCCTGACCTTTTGGGGCATGAAGTGCCTTTGCAGTTTCTGGACTGATTGATGGGAGGTCTACAATTTGGAAAAATGTATCTACGTCTGTGGTGTCTGCCATTTCTGATTGATACATACAAGAATAGAACGATTTGAAAGCTCAATTAATATCAGAGGGGTTAGACAGTAAATAGTTTGAGGAATCTAGTAGAATCTAATCTAATCTGGGGAATCAGACAGGAAGTTTATTTTTGTTTCAACTGATGTGCCAGTAACCTATTGTGCCTATGTTCATAGTAGTAGTAGTAGTTGCTCAGCCTTCTTCGTAGACAGCTAATTACATTTAGCTTGTAGGATTAGTCATTTTTTGTATAATTCTGGAGTGGTAGAGTCCAGGGGTCTGCATATCTGCATTGTGACCTATAAACAGTGAAAAAGCACTGGACACATCCAATGTTGGGTAAATAACAGTGTTGAGATCACCCCCAAAAATCATGAGGTGGGAGTCAAAGCCAGGGAGGGAGGATAGAAGTCTGTGCGCAAATCCTGCATCATTAAAATGGATCATAGACATTGACTAGCAATACTGGTGTCTGGAGGAGGGTGCCTACAACTATACTATATCTACCCTGTGGATCTGAGATCACACTGGAGGCATAAAATGGTGTTTTCTTGTTCATAAGTATTGCAACCCCTCTAAATTTAGAAATAAAGGAAGAATGAAACACCTGCCCAATCCAAGACCTGCGGAGTCTGACATGGTCTCTTGTAGAAAAATGATCTCTGCTCTCAGATGTTTCAGGTGAGAGAGAAGCCTTGACCGCTTATTTGGATTATTCATACCCTTTACATTCCAGGTTATAAATCTGACTGGATTGGCTATATCGGCCCTCCTGGTGTTTGGGGGACTAGCCATTGTCTTTAATGTGAGTCAAATTGAGAGAAAAAATAAGAGTTCCACGTGTTGGTGTTTCAGACCCTTTATTTAAAGATAACGGGATAAACATGAAAATGCACGCTCTGCAAACATGGAATCACGATGAAAGTAAGATCATTTGCATTTCAAGGTTTCCCACCCACTGCCCAACCCACCCCTCCCATTCTCCAACCCCAAGTCTCCTTTCCAAAAACGCATGTGTAACACTAGCTTAGTAACTAGACAAGGTATCTATATGTGGGTTTGGGCCAGATCAGAAGAAACCAAGTTCGGCTCGGAAGAGAGATGGTCTGCACAAGAATGAAGCACACTGACAAAAGATCTATGTTTTGAAGGTAAGGGAATGTGTTTCTCTTTTTAGTTCTTCCTTACCTTCTTTGGTTTATTTTCTTTCCACAAGTTAGGATAATACACTGTTATCTTGTATTATGTTTCTCGGTCGATAAAGCATAATGAAGCGGACATTTAGATTTAGATTTTTTTTATTAAAAAAACAAAACATTAAATACACAATATACAGTAATCACAAAATGTAAAAGTCTAGAGTGCAGTGTAATAAGTCAATGTTAATAAAGCTGTACTCGATTCCTGCGACCGCATGTCGGCTGAACACACCGTTCGTTGGATTGAATCTAATGTAAAAGCAACACAGGCCATTCATGATGGTTATGTTATAGCATAGTCGTATCTGGTGTACGTTACACCACAATCCACCTGATGGGTGAACTTAAGGGAAGTAAATGGCAAATGGCTCTGATTTACAAGTTGGTACGAGGTTTTCTGGGCGATTTATGTCATCTTATGTCATCTTGTTTTCAAGTCATACAATTCCTTATTTGAGTGGTGATCCAGGAGGAGGAGACTTTCATCCAAAGAACTTGGATATATATATATATATATATATATATATATATATATATATATATATATATATATATATATATATCCATATATATGTTCACACACACACACACACACAGTGAAATGTGTTTCTCTGCATTTAACCCATCCTAGTATTAGGAGCAGTGGGTATCAGCTATTGTATCTACAGCTGGGGGGAGCAGGGTAGGGGTCTGGTTTCTTGCTCAAGGGCACCTCGGCAGTGGCCAGGAGGCAGAACTGGCACCTTTTTTCTAAGTCAGTTCTCACTCTGTACTTGGTCCGTTTTTTCGGGGACTTGAACCGGCAACCTTCTCATAATAATAATAGAGAATAATAGATTATAATAGATATAATAATAGAATGGACCGCCGTCCCGCCCGCCGACTTCCAGACTGGGGCCGAGGGGCGGGAGGCCGGCCTTCTCTCCGCCTTCCTCTTGGCCTCCTCCGCGGTGGGAGGGCCCGAGCGCGAGGTCCGCTACACCTGCCACGCCGCCAACGCCCGGGAGTCGGCGGCCCAGACTCTGGCCGTCGGGTGCGGCGGTAAGGAAGGTTCGCCCCTCCCCCCTCCCCTCTCCCCCCACCCTCCCTCCTTCCTTGTTGCATGATTCAGATTCACCGTTTTAGGACAAGGAAGAGAAGACACAAGGACGGCTCTTTACTCAGAAACCGGAAGGGATGAACGACAGCTCATCAGGGAGGGGCATCACATCAGAGTTCTCCAAACTCAACTCTCCCTCTCTCTCTCTCTCTCTCTCTCTCTCTCTCTCTCTCTCGCTCTCTCTCTCTCCCCATGTGTGATCCTCTAGATCCCATCCGTTAAGATGCCACACTTCGGTGATGGTGTGCTCCTGGGGTCCTGCCTTGGCATCACGTGCTCAATAATGACCCATATCCTCCGAAGTGAGTGTGAAGAGCGGGTACGGGATGGGGTGGTTCGCTGTGGAAAGTTAGATCTTAGTCGTTTGTATACTAATGTGTTGGTAGTGAATGCATCGCAATGTGCCAGCAGGGCCTCAGGGGAGGACAACTCTGGGAAAATAAATGGATTTACTTTAAAAATAGATGCTGAGAAATAACACATGAATACAGGAGTGAACACCAGTATGGATCAGGTGAATACATGAATACAGGAGGGAACACCAGTATGGATCAGGTGAACACATGAATACAGGAGTGAACACCAGTATGGATCAGGTGAATACATGAATACAGGAGTGAACACCAGTATGGATCAGGTGAACACATGAATACAGGAGGGAACACCAGTATGGATCAGGTGAACACATGAATACAGGAGGGAACACCAGTATGGATCAGGTGAACACATGAATACAGGAGTGAACACCAGAATGGATTAGGTGAATACATGAATACAGGAGTGAACACCAGTATGGATCAGGTGAACACATGAATACAGGAGTGAACACCAGTATGTATCAGGTGAACCCATGAATACAGGAGGGAACACCAGTATGGATCAGGTGAACACATGAATACAGGAGTGAACACCAGTATGGATCAGGTGAACACATGAATACAGGAGGGAACACCAGTATGGATCAAGTGAACACATGAATACAGTAGGGAACACGAGTATGGATCAGGTGAACACATGAATACAGGAGGAAACACAAGTATGGATCAGGTGAACACATGAATACAGGAGTGAACACCAGTATGGATCAGGTGAACACATGAATACAGGAGTGAATACGAGTATGGATCAGGTGAACACATGAATACAGGAGTGAACACCAGTATGGATCAGGTGAACACATGAATACAGGAGTGAACTCGAGTATGGATCAGGTCACAACAGAGACCGTAACACAATCATTCATATTTCATTCAAACATCATGATCACAACTCAATAACGTTCAATCCTATTCATTTGGCTCCAACAGTGTGTGACACGATACTCTGCTGCCCTCTGGTGGAGAGACACCGCAGGTGCAGCCCAACCCACAATTCTCCACAGACAGCTCTGAGCTTATAACAACGCACCCGGTTATTTCCGATCGGAGAAGAGCACATTTCCATGTAGTTTAAGACCCGTACACCAATCCCACTAGATCAATGATATTGATCGTCTTATGGGTTCTAGCGGAGTTCATCCACAATGTGGGATGACGGGATGATGAGACCAGCCATAGTTCAATTCTACTATAAAACCATCGTCCGTCTGACAAGAGGACTTATTGGCCGTTCAAACGTGTCGTTCTATAAAAAAGGTTTTAATGTCGGTTTGAAGTGCGATCGGTATTGCGATGATGTTCTGTAGCAGCATGATTGACAACGTAGCGGTTTAGCGTCCACGTCACGTGTTGACCTACACCTGCGCTTCACCTGTCCTAACACACACACACACACACACACACACACACACACACACACACACACACACACACACACACACACGTAAAGCAAGAATACCACTTACCTTTGGACTACCACTTACCACTTACGAAACCAGAGAGCCAGAACGGCTGTCTTGCTATAGCGATTAGATATTATTGTGAGGCTTTTGCGGTGGTAGCCATCTTGATACAGAAGACTGAGACAATGTTCTTATTCAATACCAAACTGGCCCAGATTTATTCCCTGCCACAGCTCACAACGAACCCGGGGGTTGAAATGTCCACTCTTATAATCAATAAAGCAGGGTGGCAAGCCCAAATCCATATTCCTCCAACAAAAGTAGTCTGTGTCTCTCTCCGCCCCCCGCTGCTCCTCCCGGTCTCACACACACACTAGTGATGTGTCGGTCGCTAACGAGCCGGCTCAAAGAGCCGGCTCTTTTTAGTGAACGACGGGAGCCGGCTCGCACCCGCGAACGAGCCGTTATTATTATTATTTTTTTCATGTGAACAAGTGAGTGGGTGGGTGGGGTGATGGTGGTGAGGGTGGAGTGGGTGGGTGGGGTGATGGTGGTGAGGGTGGAGTGGGTGGGTGGGGTGATGGTGGTGAGGGTGGAGTGGGTGGGTGGGGTGATGGTGGTGAGGGTGGAGTGGGTGGGTGGGGTGATGGTGGTGAGGGTGGAGTGGGTGGGTGGGGTGATGGTGGTGAGGGTGGAGTGGGTGGGTGGGGTGATGGTGGTGAGGGTGGAGTGGGTGGGTGGGGTGATGGTGGTGAGGGTGGAGTGGGTGGGTGGGGTGATGGTGGTGAGGGTGGAGTGGGTGGGTGGGGTGATGGTGGTGAGGGTGGAGTGGGTGGGTGGGGTGATGGTGGTGAGGGTGGAGTGGGTGGGTGGGGTGATGGTGGTGAGGGTGGAGTGGGTGGGTGGGGTGATGGTGGTGAGGGTGGAGTGGGTGGGTGGGGTGATGGTGGTGAGGGTGGAGTGGGTGGGTGGGGTGATGGTGGTGAGGGTGGAGTGGGTGGGTGGGGTGATGGTGGTGAGGTGGAGTGGGTGGGTGGGGTGATGGTGGTGAGGGTGGAGTGGGTGGGTGGGGTGATGGTGGTGAGGGTGGAGTGGGTGGGTGGGGTGATGGTGGTGAGGGTGGAGTGGGTGGGTGGGGTGATGGTGGTGAGGGTGGAGTGGGTGGGTGGGGTGATGGTGGTGAGGGTGGAGTGGTGGGTGGGTGATGGTGGTGAGGGTGGAGTGGGTGGGTGGGGTGATGGTGGTGAGGGTGGAGTGGGTGGGTGGGGTGATGGTGGTGAGGGTGGAGTGGGTGGGTGGGGTGATGGTGGTGAGGGTGGAGTGGGTGGGTGGGGTGATGGTGGTGAGGGTGGAGTGGGTGGGTGGGGTGATGGTGGTGAGGGTGGAGTGGGTGGGTGGGGTGATGGTGGTGAGGGTGGAGTGGGTGGGTGGGGTGATGGTGGTGAGGGTGGAGTGGGTGGGTGGGGTGATGGTGGTGAGGGTGGAGTGGGTGGGTGGGGTGATGGTGGTGAGGGTGGAGTGGGTGGGTGGGGTGATGGTGGTGAGGTGGAGTGGGTGGGTGGGGTGATGGTGGTGAGGGTGGAGTGGGTGGGTGGGGTGATGGTGGAGTGGGTGGGTGGGGTGATGGTGGTGAGGGTGGAGTGGGTGGGTGGGGTGATGGTGGTGAGGGTGGAGTGGGTGGGTGGGGTGATGGTGGTGAGGGTGGAGTGGGTGGGTGGGGTGATGGTGGTGAGGGTGGAGTGGGTGGGTGGGGTGATGGTGGTGAGGGTGGAGTGGGTGGGTGGGGTGATGGTGGTGAGGGTGGAGTGGGTGGGGTGATGGTGGTGAGGGTGGAGTGGGTGGGTGGGGTGATGGTGGTGAGGGTGGAGTGGGTGGGTGGGGTGATGGTGGTGAGGGTGGAGTGGGTGGGTGGGGTGATGGTGGTGAGGGTGGAGTGGGTGGGTGATGGTGGGTGGGTGGTGGGTGATGGTGGTGAGGGTGGAGTGGGTGGGTGGGGTGATGGTGGTGAGGGTGGAGTGGGTGGGTGGGGTGATGGTGGTGAGGGTGGAGTGGGTGGGTGGGGTGATGGTGGTGAGGGTGGAGTGGGTGGGTGGGGTGATGGTGGTGAGGGTGGAGTGGGTGGGTGGGGTGATGGTGGTGAGGGTGGAGTGGGTGGGTGGGGTGATGGTGGTGAGGGTGGAGTGGGTGGGTGGGGTGATGGTGGTGAGGGTGGAGTGGGTGGGTGGGGTGATGGTGGTGAGGGTGGAGTGGGTGGGTGGGGTGATGGTGGTGGAGTGGGTGGGTGGGGTGATGGTGGTGAGGGTGGAGTGGGTGGGTGGGGTGATGGTGGTGAGGGTGGAGTGGGTGGGTGGGGTGATGGTGGTGAGGTGGAGTGGGTGGGTGGGTGATGGTGGTGAGGGTGGAGTGGGTGGGTGGGGTGATGGTGGTGAGGGTGGAGTGGGTGGGTGGGGTGATGGTGGTGAGGGTGGAGTGGGTGGGTGGGGTGATGGTGGTGAGGGTGGAGTGGGTGGGTGGGGTGATGGTGGTGAGGGTGGAGTGGGTGGGTGGGGTGATGGTGGTGAGGGTGGAGTGGGTGGGTGGGGTGATGGTGGTGAGGGTGGAGTGGGTGGGTGGGGTGATGGTGGTGAGGGTGGAGTGGGTGGGTGGGGTGATGGTGGTGAGGGTGGAGTGGGTGGGTGGGGTGATGGTGGTGAGGGTGGAGTGGGTGGGTGGGGTGATGGTGGTGAGGGTGGAGTGGGTGGGTGGGTGATGGTGGTGAGGGTGGAGTGGGTGGGTGGGGTGATGGTGGTGAGGGTGGAGTGGGTGGGTGGGGTGATGGTGGTGAGGGTGGAGTGGGTGGGTGGGGTGATGGTGGTGAGGGTGGAGTGGGTGGGTGGGGTGATGGTGGTGAGGGTGGAGTGGGTGGGTGGGGTGATGGTGGTGAGGGTGGAGTGGGTGGGTGGGGTGATGGTGGTGAGGGTGGAGTGGGTGGGTGGGGTGATGGTGGTGAGGGTGGAGTGGGTGGGTGGGGTGATGGTGGTGAGGGTGGAGTGGGTGGGTGGGGTGATGGTGGTGAGGGTGGAGTGGGTGGGTGGGGTGATGGTGGTGAGGGTGGAGTGGGTGGGTGGGGTGATGGTGGTGAGGTGGAGTGGGTGGGTGGGGTGATGGTGGTGAGGGTGGAGTGGGTGGGTGGGGTGATGGTGGTGAGGGTGGAGTGGGTGGGTGGGGTGATGGTGGTGAGGGTGGAGTGGGTGGGTGGGGTGATGGTGGTGAGGGTGGAGTGGGTGGGTGGGGTGATGGTGGTGAGGTGGAGTGGGTGGGTGGGGTGATGGTGGTGAGGGTGGAGTGGGTGGGTGGGGTGATGGTGGTGAGGGTGGAGTGGGTGGGTGGGGTGATGGTGGTGAGGGTGGAGTGGGTGGGTGGGGTGATGGTGGTGAGGGTGGAGTGGGTGGGTGGGGTGATGGTGGTGAGGGTGGAGTGGGTGGGTGGGGTGATGGTGGTGAGGGTGGAGTGGGTGGGTGGGGTGATGGTGGTGAGGGTGGAGTGGGTGGGTGGGGTGATGGTGGTGAGGGTGGAGTGGGTGGGTGGGGTGATGGTGGTGAGGGTGGAGTGGGTGGGTGGGGTGATGGTGGTGAGGTGGAGTGGGTGGGTGGGGTGATGGTGGTGAGGGTGGAGTGGGTGGGTGGGGTGATGGTGGTGAGGGTGGAGTGGGGGTGGGGTGAGGTGGAGTGGGTGGGTGGGGTGATGGTGGTGAGGGTGGAGTGGGTGGGTGGGGTGATGGTGGTGAGGGTGGAGTGGGTGGGTGGGGTGATGGTGGTGAGGGTGGAGTGGGTGGGTGGGGTGATGGTGGTGAGGGTGGAGTGGGTGGGTGGGGTGATGGTGGTGAGGGTGGAGTGGGTGGGTGGGGTGATGGTGGTGAGGGTGGAGTGGGTGGGTGGGGTGATGGTGGTGAGGGTGGAGTGGGTGGGTGGGGTGATGGTGGTGAGGGTGGAGTGGGTGGGTGGGGTGATGGTGGTGAGGGTGGAGTGGGTGGGTGGGGTGATGGTGGTGAGGGTGGAGTGGGTGGGTGGGGTGATGGTGGTGAGGGTGGAGTGGGTGGGTGGGGTGATGGTGGTGAGGGTGGAGTGGGTGGGTGGGGTGATGGTGGTGAGGGTGGAGTGGGTGGGTGGGGTGATGGTGGTGAGGTGGAGTGGGTGGGTGGGGTGATGGTGGTGAGGGTGGAGTGGGTGGGTGGGGTGATGGTGGTGAGGGTGGAGTGGGTGGGTGGGGTGATGGTGGTGAGGTGGAGTGGGTGGGTGGGGTGATGGTGGTGAGGGTGGAGTGGGTGGGTGGGGTGATGGTGGTGAGGGTGGAGTGGGTGGGTGGGGTGATGGTGGTGAGGGTGGAGTGGGTGGGTGGGGTGATGGTGGTGAGGGTGGAGTGGGTGGGTGGGGTGATGGTGGTGAGGGTGGAGTGGGTGGGTGGGGTGATGGTGGTGAGGGTGGAGTGGGTGGGTGGGGTGATGGTGGTGAGGGTGGAGTGGGTGGGTGGGGTGATGGTGGTGAGGGTGGAGTGGGTGGGTGGGGTGATGGTGGTGAGGGTGGAGTGGGTGGGTGGGGTGATGGTGGTGAGGGTGGAGTGGGTGGGTGGGGTGATGGTGGTGAGGGTGGAGTGGGTGGGTGGGGTGATGGTGGTGAGGGTGGAGTGGGTGGGTGGGGTGATGGTGGTGAGGGTGGAGTGGGTGGGTGGGGTGATGGTGGTGAGGGTGGAGTGGGTGGGTGGGGTGATGGTGGTGAGGGTGGAGTGGGTGGGTGGGTGGTGAGGGTGGAGTGGGTGGGTGGGGTGATGGTGGTGAGGGTGGAGTGGGTGGGTGGGGTGATGGTGGTGAGGGTGGAGTGGGTGGGTGGGGTGATGGTGGTGAGGGTGGAGTGGGTGGGTGGGGTGATGGTGGTGAGGGTGGAGTGGGTGGGTGGGGTGATGGTGGTGAGGGTGGAGTGGGTGGGTGGGGTGATGGTGGTGAGGGTGGAGTGGGTGGGTGGGGTGATGGTGGTGAGGGTGGAGTGGGTGGGTGGGGTGATGGTGGTGAGGGTGGAGTGGGTGGGTGGGGTGATGGTGGTGAGGGTGGAGTGGGTGGGTGGGGTGATGGTGGTGAGGGTGGAGTGGGTGGGTGGGGTGATGGTGGTGAGGGTGGAGTGGGTGGGTGGGGTGATGGTGGTGAGGGTGGAGTGGGTGGGTGGGGTGATGGTGGTGAGGGTGGAGTGGGTGGGTGGGGTGATGGTGGTGAGGGTGGAGTGGGTGGGTGGGGTGATGGTGGTGAGGGTGGAGTGGGTGGGTGGGGTGATGGTGGTGAGGGTGGAGTGGGTGGGTGGGGTGATGGTGGTGAGGGTGGAGTGGGTGGGTGGGGTGATGGTGGTGAGGGTGGAGTGGGTGGGTGGGGTGATGGTGGTGAGGGTGGAGTGGTGGGTGGGGTGATGGTGGTGAGGGTGGAGTGGGTGGGTGGGGTGATGGTGGTGAGGGTGGAGTGGGTGGGTGGGGTGATGGTGGTGAGGGTGGAGTGGGTGGGTGGGGTGATGGTGGTGAGGGTGGAGTGGGTGGGTGGGGTGATGGTGGTGAGGGTGGAGTGGGTGGGTGGGGTGATGGTGGTGAGGGTGGAGTGGGTGGGTGGGGTGATGGTGGTGAGGGTGGAGTGGGTGGGTGGTGGTGAGGTGGAGTGGGTGGGTGGGGTGATGGTGGTGAGGGTGGAGTGGGTGGGTGGGGTGATGGTGGTGAGGGTGGAGTGGGTGGGTGGGGTGATGGTGGTGAGGGTGGAGTGGGTGGGTGGGGTGATGGTGGTGAGGGTGGAGTGGGTGGGTGGGGTGATGGTGGTGAGGGTGGAGTGGGTGGGTGGGGTGATGGTGGTGAGGGTGGAGTGGGTGGGTGGGGTGATGGTGGTGAGGGTGGAGTGGGTGGGTGGGGTGATGGTGGTGAGGGTGGAGTGGGTGGGTGGGGTGATGGTGGTGAGGGTGGAGTGGGTGGGTGGGGTGATGGTGGTGAGGGTGGAGTGGGTGGGTGGGGTGATGGTGGTGAGGGTGGAGTGGGTGGGTGGGGTGATGGTGGTGAGGGTGGAGTGGGTGGGTGGGGTGATGGTGGTGAGGGTGGAGTGGGTGGGTGGGTGATGGTGGTGAGGGTGGAGTGGGTGGGTGGGGTGATGGTGGTGAGGGTGGAGTGGGTGGGTGGGGTGATGGTGGTGAGGGTGGAGTGGGTGGGTGGGGTGATGGTGGTGAGGGTGGAGTGGGTGGGTGGGGTGATGGTGGTGAGGGTGGAGTGGGTGGGTGGGGTGATGGTGGGTGGGTGGGTGGTGAGGGTGGAGTGGGTGGGTGGGGTGATGGTGGTGAGGGTGGAGTGGGTGGGTGGGGTGATGGTGGTGAGGGTGGAGTGGGTGGGTGGGGTGATGGTGGTGAGGGTGGAGTGGGTGGGTGGGGTGATGGTGGTGAGGGTGGAGTGGGTGGGTGGGGTGATGGTGGTGAGGGTGGAGTGGGTGGGTGGGGTGATGGTGGTGAGGGTGGAGTGGGTGGGTGGGGTGATGGTGGTGAGGGTGGAGTGGGTGGGTGGGGTGATGGTGGTGAGGGTGGAGTGGGTGGGTGGGGTGATGGTGGTGAGGGTGGAGTGGGTGGGTGGGGTGATGGTGGTGAGGGTGGAGTGGGTGGGTGGGGTGATGGTGGTGAGGGTGGAGTGGGTGGGTGGGGTGATGGTGGTGAGGGTGGAGTGGGTGGGTGGGTGATGGTGGTGAGGGTGGAGTGGGTGGGTGGGGTGATGGTGGTGAGGGTGGAGTGGGTGGGTGGGGTGATGGTGGTGAGGGTGGAGTGGGTGGGTGGGGTGATGGTGGTGAGGGTGGAGTGGGTGGGTGGGTGATGGTGGTGGAGTGGGTGGGTGGGGTGATGGTGGTGAGGGTGGAGTGGGTGGGTGGGGTGATGGTGGTGAGGGTGGAGTGGGTGGGTGGGGTGATGGTGGTGAGGGTGGAGTGGGTGGGTGGGGTGATGGTGGTGAGGGTGGAGTGGGTGGGTGGGGTGATGGTGGTGAGGGTGGAGTGGGTGGGTGGGGTGATGGTGGTGAGGGTGGAGTGGGTGGGTGGGGTGATGGTGGTGAGGGTGGAGTGGGTGGGTGGGGTGATGGTGGTGAGGGTGGAGTGGGTGGGTGGGGTGATGGTGGTGAGGGTGGAGTGGGTGGGTGGGGTGATGGTGGTGAGGGTGGAGTGGTGGGTGGGTGGGTGGGTGGAGTGGGTGGTGGTGAGGGTGGAGTGGGTGGGTGGGGTGATGGTGGTGAGGGTGGAGTGGGTGGGTGGGGTGATGGTGGTGAGGGTGGAGTGGGTGGGTGGGGTGATGGTGGTGAGGGTGGAGTGGGTGGGTGGGGTGATGGTGGTGAGGGTGGAGTGGGTGGGTGGGGTGATGGTGGTGAGGGTGGGTGGGGTGATGGTGGTGAGGGTGGAGTGGGTGGGTGGGGTGATGGTGGTGAGGGTGGAGTGGGTGGGTGGGGTGATGGTGGTGAGGGTGGGTGGGTGGGGTGATGGTGGTGAGGGTGGAGTGGGTGGGTGGGGTGATGGTGGTGAGGGTGGAGTGGGTGGGTGGGGTGATGGTGGTGAGGGTGGAGTGGGTGGGTGGGGTGATGGTGGTGAGGGTGGAGTGGGTGGGTGGGGTGATGGTGGTGAGGGTGGAGTGGGTGGGTGGGGTGATGGTGGTGAGGGTGGAGTGGGTGGGTGGGGTGATGGTGGTGAGGGTGGAGTGGGTGGGTGGGGTGATGGTGGTGAGGGTGGAGTGGGTGGGTGGGGTGATGGTGGTGAGGGTGGAGTGGGTGGGTGGGGTGATGGTGGTGAGGGTGGAGTGGGTGGGTGGGTGATGGTGGTGAGGTGGAGTGGGTGGGTGGGGTGATGGTGGTGAGGGTGGAGTGGGTGGGTGGGGTGATGGTGGTGAGGGTGGAGTGGGTGGGTGGGGTGATGGTGGTGAGGGTGGAGTGGGTGGGTGGGGTGATGGTGGTGAGGGTGGAGTGGGTGGGTGGGGTGATGGTGGTGAGGTGGAGTGGGTGGGTGGGGTGATGGTGGTGAGGGTGGAGTGGGTGGGTGGGGTGATGGTGGTGAGGGTGGAGTGGGTGGGTGGGGTGATGGTGGTGAGGGTGGAGTGGGTGGGTGGGGTGATGGTGGTGAGGGTGGGTGGGTGGGGTGGGGTGGAGTGGGTGGTGGGGTGAGTGGTGGAGTGGGTGGGTGGGGTGATGGTGGTGAGGGTGGAGTGGGTGGGTGGGGTGATGGTGGTGAGGGTGGAGTGGGTGGGTGGGGTGATGGTGGTGAGGGTGGAGTGGGTGGGTGGGGTGATGGTGGTGAGGTGGAGTGGGTGGGTGGGGTGATGGTGGTGAGGGTGGAGTGGGTGGGTGGGGTGATGGTGGTGAGGGTGGAGTGGGTGGGTGGGGTGATGGTGGTGAGGTGGAGTGGGTGGGTGGGGTGATGGTGGTGAGGGTGGAGTGGGTGGGTGGGGTGATGGTGGTGAGGGTGGAGTGGGTGGGTGGGGTGATGGTGGTGAGGGTGGAGTGGGTGGGTGGGGTGATGGTGGTGAGGGTGGAGTGGGTGGGGTGATGGTGGTGAGGGTGGAGTGGGTGGGTGGGGTGATGGTGGTGAGGGTGGGTGGGTGGGGTGATGGTGGTGAGGGTGGAGTGGGTGGGTGGGGTGATGGTGGTGAGGGTGGAGTGGGTGGGTGGGTGGTGGTGGGTGGTGGGTGGGTGAGGGTGGAGTGGGTGGGTGGGGTGATGGTGGTGAGGGTGGAGTGGGTGGGTGGGGTGATGGTGGTGAGGGTGGAGTGGGTGGGTGGGGTGATGGTGGTGAGGGTGGAGTGGGTGGGTGGGGTGATGGTGGTGAGGGTGGAGTGGGTGGGTGGGGTGATGGTGGTGAGGGTGGAGTGGGTGGGTGGGGTGATGGTGGTGAGGTGGAGTGGGTGGGTGGGGTGATGGTGGTGAGGGTGGAGTGGGTGGGTGGGGTGATGGTGGTGAGGGTGGAGTGGGTGGGTGGGGTGATGGTGGTGAGGGTGGAGTGGGTGGGTGGGGTGATGGTGGTGAGGGTGGAGTGGGTGGGTGGGGTGATGGTGGTGAGGGTGGAGTGGGTGGGTGGGGTGATGGTGGTGAGGGTGGAGTGGTGGTGGGTGGGTGGTGGGTGGGGTGATGGTGGTGAGGGTGGAGTGGGTGGGTGGGGTGATGGTGGTGAGGGTGGAGTGGGTGGGTGGGGTGATGGTGGAGTGGGTGGGTGGGGTGATGGTGGTGAGGGTGGAGTGGGTGGGTGGGGTGAGTGGTGGAGTGGGTGGGTGGGGTGATGGTGGTGAGGGTGGAGTGGGTGGGTGGGGTGATGGTGGTGAGGGTGGAGTGGGTGGGTGGGGTGATGGTGGTGAGGGTGGAGTGGGTGGGTGGGGTGATGGTGGTGAGGTGGAGTGGGTGGGTGGGGTGATGGTGGTGAGGGTGGAGTGGGTGGGTGGGGTGATGGTGGTGAGGGTGGAGTGGGTGGGTGGGGTGATGGTGGTGAGGGTGGAGTGGGTGGTGGGGTGATGGTGGTGAGGTGGAGTGGGTGGGTGGGGTGATGGTGGTGAGGGTGGAGTGGGTGGGTGGGGTGATGGTGGTGAGGGTGGAGTGGGTGGGTGGGGTGATGGTGGTGAGGGTGGAGTGGTGGGTGGGGTGATGGTGGTGAGGTGGAGTGGGTGGTGGGGTGATGGTGGTGAGGGTGGAGTGGGTGGGTGGGGTGATGGTGGTGAGGGTGGAGTGGGTGGGTGGGGTGATGGTGGTGAGGGTGGAGTGGGTGGGTGGGTGATGGTGGTGAGGGTGGAGTGGGTGGGTGGGGTGATGGTGGTGAGGGTGGAGTGGGTGGGTGGGGTGATGGTGGTGAGGGTGGAGTGGGTGGGTGGGGTGATGGTGGTGAGGGTGGAGTGGGTGGGTGGGGTGATGGTGGTGAGGGTGGAGTGGTGGGTGGGGTGATGGTGGTGAGGGTGGAGTGGGTGGGTGGGGTGATGGTGGTGAGGGTGGAGTGGGTGGGTGGGGTGATGGTGGTGAGGGTGGAGTGGGTGGGTGGGGTGATGGTGGTGAGGGTGGAGTGGGTGGGTGGGGTGATGGTGGTGAGGGTGGAGTGGGTGGGTGGGGTGATGGTGGTGAGGGTGGAGTGGGTGGGTGGGGTGATGGTGGTGAGGGTGGAGTGGGTGGGTGGGGTGATGGTGGTGAGGGTGGAGTGGGTGGGTGGGGTGATGGTGGTGAGGGTGGAGTGGGTGGGTGGGGTGATGGTGGTGAGGGTGGAGTGGGTGGGTGGGGTGATGGTGGTGAGGGTGGGTGGGTGGGGTGATGGTGGAGTGGGTGGGTGGGGTGATGGTGGTGATGGTGGAGTGGGTGGGTGGGGTGATGGTGGTGAGGGTGGAGTGGGTGGGTGGGGTGATGGTGGTGAGGGTGGAGTGGGTGGGTGGGGTGATGGTGGTGAGGGTGGAGTGGGTGGGTGGGGTGATGGTGGTGAGGGTGGAGTGGGTGGGTGGGGTGATGGTGGTGAGGGTGGAGTGGGTGGGTGGGGTGATGGTGGTGAGGGTGGAGTGGGTGGGTGGGGTGATGGTGGTGAGGGTGGAGTGGGTGGGTGGGGTGATGGTGGTGAGGGTGGAGTGGGTGGGTGGGGTGATGGTGGTGAGGGTGGAGTGGGTGGGTGGGGTGATGGTGGTGAGGGTGGAGTGGGTGGGTGGGGTGATGGTGGTGAGGGTGGAGTGGGTGGGTGGGGTGATGGTGGTGAGGGTGGAGTGGGTGGGTGGGGTGATGGTGGTGAGGGTGGAGTGGGTGGGTGGGGTGATGGTGGTGAGGGTGGAGTGGGTGGGTGGGGTGATGGTGGTGAGGGTGGAGTGGGTGGGTGGGGTGATGGTGGTGGGGTGGGTGGGGTGATGGTGGTGAGGTGGAGTGGGTGGGTGGGGTGATGGTGGTGAGGGTGGAGTGGGTGGGTGGGGTGATGGTGGTGAGGGTGGAGTGGGTGGGTGGGGTGATGGTGGTGAGGGTGGAGTGGGGGTGG
>JANIIK010000683.1:0-22500 GCA_027704905.1 Muraenolepis orangiensis
GGATTCTTCAGGGATATGAAGCTCTGGAGGAAGTGGAGGTGGTCTTCAGTGTGTGAGAGCTGCTTCACCTCTGAGCTCCTATTGGTCAGATCTTTAACTTCCTGCTCCAGCTCTTTGATGAGGTCTTCAGCTTGTCTCTCTATGGATTTCAGTTTCTCTTGAACCGTTTGGTTGAGATCGTCCCGACACTTTTCAATGCAGCGCATCAGAGCGTTGAGGACCTGGTCACCGTCGGCTAGCTCTCGGTCTGCGTCTGCTCTGCTGAGCTTCACTGCGTCTATGATCTCCTGAATCTTTTTTTTTCTCTCCTGGATCATCTGCTGAACATCAGACTCTATCTTCCCCAGCTGGGGCATCTTCAGCTCATATTCCTCCTTCAGAGGTACAACAGGATGGGACTCGTGGTCCGTCTCTGTACAGAACTGACACACACACACCTGTTCAGTCTGACAGAAGAGCTCCAAAAGTTGATAATTGTGTTTCTTACACATCCGGTCTTCCAGACGGTCCTGAGGCTCCACCAGCTTATGTTTCTTCAGGCCTAAGACTCTCTGATGTGGCTCCAGGTGGGAGTGGCAGTAAGACATAAGACACACAAAGCAGGACTTGACAGCCTTCAGCTTGGTCCCCGTACAGATGTCACAGGGAACTTCTCCAGGTTCAACATAAGGCTGCTCTTTGACCGGTACAGACCGTCTAAACTGATCAACCATCTCTGATATGAAGGTATTGATCCGTAGATCGGGTCTTGTGTGGAAAAGCTTGTTGCAAACAGGACATTTGAACTGGACCTGGTCCTCCCAGAACGTGGTGATACAGGCTCTACAGAAGTTGTGTCCACATGGTGTGGAAACTGGACTGTTGAACACATCCAGACAGACGGAACAGGAAAAGTTCTCCTCAGACCAGGAAGAGTTAGCAGAGGTCATTCCTACAAAACATTGTTGAATCAAGTTAAAAAACGATCACATTATTTTTAAAACGTATTACAATGGTTATATTTGTACATATATATGAGTGATGGTGTAGCGTAGTGCTTGATATAAACATATAATACTACATGAACTTAACAATGGTCCACCATCAAAGTGTGTCCGTTGGAACAGGCTCCCTGGTGCAGAACTAACTCTTTGAAGCCCTTGGTCACACTCACTACTCACCTTAGAACGCTGTCCACCGCTTAGTTGGCAACTGTTTCTATCTCCACGTCGAGTCACAAAGAGAGGAAATGTCTCTGTCTCCACGTCGCGTCTTGCTGCTTTGGTTTCGGTGAGTTTTGTATCCTGAAAAGTTAAGTCATCTCATGGCCCCGCCCCCCCTCGTGTCTATCCGGGAGCAACGAGCTATGAGCGACATGAGAGAGAGAGAGAGAGAGAGAGAGAGAGAGAGAGAGAGAGAGAGAGAGAGAGAGAGAGAGAGTAAGGAGAGAGAGAGAGAGAGAGAGAGAGAGAGAGAGAGAGAGAGAGAGAGAGAGAGAGTAAGGAGAGGAGGAGAGAGAGAGAGAGGAAGATAGATTGTTCAGGGTGTGTGTGTGTGTGTGTGGGAGTAGAAAGAAAGATGAGTCACTCATAAATAAAAATGTACTGTAATAAAGTGATATATGATGATATATTAGTGAAATATATTGATGATACATCACAGATCAGAGTTGACTACAGTATCTTAGTCTTCTTCCTGCTGTAATAAAGTGATATATGATGATATATTAGTGATATATATTGATGATACATCACAGAACAGAGTTGACTACAGTATCTCTCGGTATCAAAGCATGATGAACCAGTTGGTCCAGTTCCCCTCCCAGTTCAGTTCCTTTCAGACTAACCTCTTCTAGGCTGTTGTTCCATGACTCACTCAGTCATGAACTATAATAACCTGATTCAAATATGAACCATAGACAGAGAGCTCTGATAACCAGAAGCTCAGACACACACAGTCTCTGAACGTACTTTGATTCATTTTCAATAAAATCTGAATTGTACAATATTGTAACATGATATCATTTATTATTCAGAAGCATACACTTGAATCAATATAGACTATTGATTACTGACTGCAACTGTTGAGAAGTTTCTCTAAAATGGTTCACAGTCTTGTTGGGTTGGATTCTTCTTGTGTTGTATCCTGGTTTGTTTTTTGGGTTACACCCTTTACTGGCAGGCACACACGCGCACACACACACACACACACACACACACACACACACACACACACACACACACACACACACACACACACACACACACACACACACACACACACACACACACACACACACACACACACAAATAGACAGAGACAGACAGATAGAAAGACAGACAGACACACATACTTACACACACGCACACACACGCAGATACACCTACACAAATACAGGCGCACACACGTCAAGTCAAGTCAAGTCGAGTTTATTGTCACTTCACAGTTTTAAGTATAAAGCAGTGGGTGCAAATCTTATGTGCAATACCCAACGACAGACAGCAGTTATAAAAATAAGATAATAATAGATAAAAATAGAATAAAACTGAATAGAATTAAAGTTAAAAAATAAAAATAAAAATGCAATGAGAGGCAGGCTGACTGGTTTCCTGTGTACCAGTTAAAGCTGCTATCACTTTATTGTTTTTATTGTTATTTTGATTGTGCACAGTATTGTTATAGTATAGTGTTGTACAGTATAAGTATAGTACATAGTATAGCATATAGTGTTCAAAATATAGTGTGACAAAAAGTGCAACTTTTGAGTCTGACTCGAGGAGTCCCCCACCTCTTCCAAGAGCGGCACACTTTGCTAGAGTCGTGCAAAGTTGAACACTTTGTCCCAGAAGACACTTCAGCACTACTACAATAGAGTAATAAAATGTCGAGGCCAATGTTATTCAATCCATGAACCTGTTGGCGGGGAGTCGTAGGCAGGAGGCTAGCCTGGAGACAGACGTTCCCGGCGGGCTGGAGGACCTCCGCGCACAGGGACTCCAAGACGGCAGGCAGGTACCCCCCCCCCCCCCCCCCCCCTCTGACTGTAGTTTCCCTTCTTCAGCTGACCATTCAGGTGGGGCCCCTGGGGAAGGAGAGCCCCGCTCTGGGCCCCACATGGACACTGAGGCCCCTGACTTTCTCTCCATGGCCGGGCGTCTTGTAGCACTTCCCGAGGGGGGAAAGAACTAAAAGTCCCTTCAAATGAGAGAATTAATTTAAGATTTAAGATTGTGTATATGTGATGTATGTATTATGGGATGTATATATTATGGGATGTATGTATTATGGGATGTATGTATTATGGGATGTATGTGTCACTAGTGCACCACGGAGAATGTCCTAACCCATGCAACCACACAGTGCAAGCGGGTAGCTACATAGGATACACTCTCCAGTGGGCTAGCTACCATACCGATCTCCAATATCACTCCAACAAGCAAGCACGGAGGCGGTGAATAAAAGTATAAAAATCTTTATTAAACACATAGGGGTTCCCAATATAATTCATAAAATACAGTACTACTAAACCTATAAAACTACACTGTGCGTGGGGCTGCCTCTGGGACTACAGGCTAGGCTATAAGGGGCCCTGCTCCCGGTGGTCTCCCCACCCTGCTAGTTCCCCCCCGCTATCCGGTTCCCCCCCCTCGTCAGGCGGTACACTGCACACGTAGGGGTGACACTACAAACTGGCACTGTGACGTCCATGGGTGGGTCATTAACATTGTTATCATGTTTGTAAACATCAGGTTAGTATATGTTATATTTGTTATTTGTATTTGATGTGTGTCACCGTTGTATTGGCCCCTTTTTGTTTCTCCTTCCCAGGTGCCGCCCGTCTCTCCTCTAGAGAGCGCTGATTGCCTGATGAGCGGCGGCTGTCGGCAATCAGCCTCGATAGGACGGGTGGATAAAGCCTGCCATGTGACACCCATCCGGGCGCCTCATTGTGTCATTGCCACCGACCAGAGTGGAGTGTGGAGGTTGCCTGTTTGCCACTGTGTGTGGATGCGATGCTATTTTGTGTTGTTGTGGGTTTGATTCCCCATAGTTAATAAATATAATTTACCCTTGTAACGAACGTTTTGTCTAAATTCCTGCCGGGACCTGTGCTTAGAAGCGCTCACTGGACGGGTTGGCTTCACAACAGCCCGGTCCAGGTGTAATTTTTTGGTCATCAGACCTTTGGTTGTGACAGGCACACTACACCCGTAGGGGTGACACTGCAACGTGTTGATTGCCACCTGGCTTGGAGCTCATCAGCTGATCAGGGGCACCTGGCATTGCGTACGCTGCCCCGCCCTCAGAGCTGCGACTCAGCGCAGCCGCCGTCGTCAGCCCCAGGTCGCCATCTCCTGGTTGGTTTGCTCCATCACTTCCTCTGAAACACAAAAGGTACACACACCAAACACGCGACATAACTCCCCCCCCCTATATTGATGGCCGTCCCGGTCATCACAGTTGGACCAAGCGTATAGGTGGTCTACCCATGTTACTCCGTCGGGATCGTCGGGGGGGGCACAGCCTCAGGGAGAGCTACAGCATCCTCGTTCTCGGGCACCACACCTTCAGCGGCCTCCTCCCTTCTCTCAGGGTTGGCGGGAACCGCCACTTCTCCCGGGCCCCTTCCCATGTCATCGGGCCCCTGTTCTGCCCCCTCTGGCTGGGGCATCGCATCCCTCACTACCACTGAGTACGGCTCAACAGGGTCAGGGTCAAGAGGACCTCCCCGAACGGGATGTTCATACTCCCCGGCAGTAACCACAGGGGCAGGTGGAGGGAGAAAGGGGAGGTCAGGGACCCAGGCCCCTGTTGCCGGTTCTTCGGCTGGTGGGGCGTCGCTCGGATCATCCGGGCATGTGGGTACCCCGGCCGGACACGGCCAGAGGTTTTTCCGATGAAGGGTACGGCCCAGGCACTCCTGTCCTTCAGGCCGGACCAGGTACACGGGTTGGTTAGGCCGGGGTTGTCCAATGACGATATGGAGCTGAGGTAGCCATCGTGGTGCAAGCTTTCCGTGCGCCCGATGGCGGAAATTCCTCACCAGGACCCGTTCACCGGGCAGCAATGGTACGGCACGGGCTGCCCGATCGTACCGGGCTCGGTCCCACGCCTGTCGTCGGTCAGCATTCGTTCGCACCCGTTCATACGCCTCGGTCAACACCCGGTGATGGTCCTCAACCCAGCCTTCCGGCGTGGTCTTTCGCTGTGGAGGGGAAACGCCGTGGATCAGGTCCACCGGCAATTTCGGACTCCGGGGGCACCAGGACCGGGGCTTGTCGTGGTAGCCTCGCTGTGCCACCAGACTCCCCCAGCGGTGTAGGACTCTGCACCTGCTGGCAAAGGGTAAATGCTTTCTCCCACGCCTTCCGGGCAGTGGGGGGGACGGTAGACTTAAGACTTAACACTCCGATATGGCATTCATGCCTAGTAAGCCATACTCAGCACTAATACAGTCATCTTTTACAATCACCACTCCGCGGCCCGGTATCTCGATGGTGAAATCCAGTACTTTATAGCCCACAAAGGGGACTTGTAGGCCGTTAGCAGCGCGTAGGGTCAGCCACTGGAGTTATTCCGCGCCGTGTAGCCCTTCACTGCCGATGTGCCGCTGGAAGAACGATTGTCCAAACAGAGTCACCTGCGAGCCCGTGTCCAGCACGCAAGGCACCTTCTTGCCCCGTATCAGGACCTCTACCTCTGGACAGCGGCCCACTACTGCTGGTCTCTCTAGGGCTTCCACCGTGGCTCCGGGTCCGGTCACTTGCCCAGCAGTGACCGGGAGGAGTGAAAATCCGGAGGTGGCCCTGCTCTACGGGGGCAATACCGCTGAACGTGACCCTGGTCGTCCCACTGGTAGTTACGGGCCTCCTGGCGGTCAGGACGTCGGTGTGTGGGAACTCCAGCTGGGTGGCCGGTTGGTGGATGAGTCCAGCATTGTGCCGGCTCGGGGTTGCGTTCTGGGGCTTGGAACTGGCTCCGTAGATCCTCAGCAATGGTTTTCCCCAGCAGCACCACCTGGTCGCGTAGCTCTTCCCGTAGCTCCACCCACAGGGAGTCCTTCAGCTGCTGCAGACTGCTCTGGGACAGCAGTTCAGTTTTGGGGGCTGGTGTGACCGCGGCGGCTTGGGCTTGACAGGCCGCCACCTCCCCCATGGTGGTTCGCTCTTCCCTATCTATGGAGCTTGCCTCCTGGCAGACGTCCTTGAACGGCACTCGGGGGTTTCGACGCAGGTGGCGTAGGAGCTCACGCTTTATTGGGCCCTCCCGTAGGCCCTTGGCGAACTGTGCCCGCAGTCTCTTGTCCTCATCGCCTGGCTGGTCTGCTGGTTTGCCATCGGTGGAGACACTCTCTCAGGCGTAGAGTGAATTCCTCGATCCCTTCCTTCTCCGTCTGTCGACAACCAAAAAACTCGACCTGGAGGGTGTCGGGGGACCGATTGTCACCATATTTCCTGGTTAGAACATCTAGTATCTCTTGGGCGGATCCCCTAGTGGTTGATGGGAGTAGCATAGCTTCTCTGTGAGCTGCGCCATCAAGGGAGCTAAGGATGAAATCCACTCTCAGTTGGGGCTGTAAGGTCTGCGCTCGCAAGAATGCTTCTACCTGTGCTAACCACTGGCTGAATCTGACTGTCCCCTTCTCTCCACTGAACCTAGGAACCCAATGGGACCCCAAAAACCATGGCATCATAACTGCACTCATAACTGGGGGGTTTGGGGTTATCGAAGTCCCTGGCTCACCGCCCTGAGTAATCTTGTCGTCCGACATGCTTGTTGCGGGTGATAAGGAGATCCTGCCGACAACGCCAAAAGATGTCACTAGTGCACCACGGAGAATGTCCTAACCCATGCAACCACACAGTGCAAGCGGGTAGCTACATAGGATACACTCTCCAGTGGGCTAGCTACCATACCGATCTCCAATATCACTCCAACAAGCAAGCACGGAGGCGGTGAATAAAAGTATAAAAATCTTTATTAAACACATAGGGGGTTCCCAATATAATTCAGAAAATAGAGTACTACTAAACCTATAAAACTACACTGTGCGTGGGGCTGCCTCTGGGACTACAGGCTGGGCTATAAGGGGCCCTGCTCCCGGTGGTCTCCCCACCCTGCTAGTTCCCCCCCCGCTATCCGGTTCCCCCCCTCGTCAGGCGGTACACTGCACACGTAGGGGTGACACTACAAACTGGCACACTACACCCGTAGGGGTGACACTGCAACCAAGGGAAAAATAAGGGCTCTTAGCCAACTACACACGTGCCATACTAATTCGGGGTGACCCTACAATCAGGCACACTACACACGTAGGGGTGACACTGCAACCAAGGGAAAAATAAGGGCTCTTAGCCAACTACACGCGTGTTCTTAAAATGGGGGGGTACTACTGATACTGGGGACGTGACCCTATCTGGGCGGTAGGCCTATGGATCAAGCCCCCCCTTCCCCTAACCCTGTCCCTAACACAGCTATACTAAGCTAACTACACTATGCGACCTGTACCCCATAAATAGGGAACAAAGTGCCTAGGGCGCAACAGTGTTAGTCGTGACATTTCCTTTTTTTGGCCGATCCGAGGAGACGGACAGTGGGAGTCCCTCGATCGGCCAAAAAAAGGAAATGTCTCTGCTGCCCAGCTGCGTAAAAACAAACCCCCAGTGGGGATACCTAGCGTCAGGCTAACCTGGCGTGCTCTCAAGCGTCCTCTCCACTGGTACGGTAAGCCCACAATGACAGCTCACCCGTACTGCTATGTTTGCGGTCGGCAGTGTGGCAACTGGTCGGTCCCCACAGGCTGCTATTCCCCGTGCGAGGCGTCGGCGATCCGCGGTCGGTCCAACCAGGCTGCTATTCCCCGTGCGGGCGTTCGGCGTTGGCGATCCGCGGTCGGTCCCACCAGGCTGCTGTTCCCTGTGCGAGACGTCGGCTGGTGGACATCACGGAGTCCCAGGGCGCACGCATTGCGCAACTCGAAGCAGCAATTTCACAAGCTCCGCCTTTTGCTGGTCCCGCGGAGCAACATATCCCGCCCCCGCCGAGGTACTCTGGAGATCCGGACACCTGTCGGAGCTTCTTGTTCCAATGCAAGAATATTTTTGGCGCACAGCCGTCCCGCTTTACGAGAGAAGCTGGGAGAATTGCGTACATAGTGAGCCTGCTTGAGGGAGGCCCCCTCGCTATGTATAATGCGCTCCGTGCGCAGGGATCTCCTCTCGTGGAGACCTTCGTGGCTCTAGAAATGGAGCTGATGAGGGTGTACGACCACCCCATACGGGGTGCCCAGGCTGGACAACTCCTGCTGCGGCTTAAGCAGGGAATGCTCAGCCTCCGGGAGTACATCGCCCGGTTTCGCCGGTTGGCGGTGGAGTCCGGTTGGAACGAGGAATCGCTCCTGTCCGCGTTCCAGAACGGACTCAAACGGGAGTTGGGCAAGGAGGTGGCGTTGCGGGGCGAGACGGGCACTGTGGATGAGGCCATCCAGAGGGCCATTCAGGTGTCAGACCTAGCGATGTAGTGGGGGGGCGCCCCGGGTCCTTCCAGAAGCTTCTCCCGCCCAGCGGAGGAGAAGAGATATTCTCGGTCCGCTGCTTCCTTCGCGGAGGAGCCGATGCAGCTGGATCGGGTGGTCCTTTCCCAGCAGGAACGGAAGCAGAGGTTGGACACAGGAGCTTGTCTCTACTGCGGAAGAATGGGACACTCCCTTCGCGACAGTCACCGTCGGCCAAAAGATCAGGCCCCTCAGTGACGGCGGGGTCCCTGAGGTGCCAGAATGCGACCCGATCTCCAGCTGCATTGGCAGGCTCCCATTTCATTTTCACGCACATCTCCTTTGGGAGAAGGAGAGGCTTCCGGTGAAGGTGTTGGTAGACTCCGGAGCTGATGCCAGTTTCATTGATGCCGCTCTGGTCGTACGGGCCGGTATTCCCACCGAGCGGATACAGCTACCATTGGAGGTGAACTCGCTGGATGGCAAGCCGTTGGCCCGGATCACCCAACGGTCGGTTCCGTTCACTCTGGTTCTGTCAGGGAATCACCGGGAGACCATCCAGTTACACGTCATCTCCTCCCCCCAACACCCCTGTGGTATTGGGTAGACCGTGGTTGGCTATCCACAATCCACACATCGATTGGTTGGCGGGTTCCGTGATAAGTTGGAGCATGTTCTGCCATTCGAACTGTCTCCGGTCCGCTCTAGCGCCACCCACCCGCCCGGTCCCGAGCCCTCCCGATCTCTCATCCGTCCCCCATGTTTACCACGACCTCGGGGAGGTGTTAAACAACGGGCCATCTCCTTACCTCCTCACAGACCATATGACTGCGCCATCAATCTCCTCCCCGGCGCGTCTTTGCCGGTTAGAAGACTCTACAACCTGTCCCGGCCCGAGAGACAGGCCATGGAGACCAACATTCACGACTCACTGGCAGCGGGCCTGATCAGACCCTCGTTGTCGCCTGTTGGTTCTGGGTTTTTCTTTATTACTAAGAAGGTTCAGCACGTCCGGTTGGTACTTCAGCGGCTATTGGAGAACAAGCTGTTCGTCAAGGCGGAGAAGTGTGAGTTCCGCGTCAAGTCGGTGGCCTTCTTGGGATACATAATCGTGCCTGGACAGGTTCGGTCGGATCCAGTTAAGATCAAGGCAGTGGCGGAGTGGCCGACGCCTACGTTCCGGAGACAACTCCAGCGGTTCCTTGGTTTTGCCAATTTTTACCACGCTCTCTCCGTTCTCCTGGCCTCCTGAGGCGGGTGCGGCTTTTGCGCAGCTTAAACGTCTGTTCACCTCGGCTCCGGTGCCAGTTCGTGGTGGATGTGGATGCATCAGATTCCGGCGTTGGGGCTGTACTATCTCAACGTTCCACGGGGGATCGGAAGACGCATCCTTGTGCGTTTTTTTCGAAATGGCTGTCGTCCGCGGAGAGGAATTACGACGTGGGGAATCGGGAGCTCTTGGCAGTGGTTCTGGCCTTGGAGGAGTGGAGGCATTGGCTTGAGGGGGCGGAACAACCGTTCGTGGTCTGGACAGACCACAAGAACTTGGCCTACCTCCGCACCGCCAGACGGCTCAACTCTCGACAGGCGCGGTGGGCGTTGTTCCTGGGGCGGTTCAACTTCACGCTCACCTACCGGCCTGGATGTCGGAATGTCAAACCCTTCTGACGATTCTCTCTCTCGCCAGTGGGACGCCGAGAGGGATCTCGTCAAGCCAGATACCATCCTGCCTCCGGTGTGTGTGATTGGGGCTGTCACATGGGAGATCGAGGGTCTCGTCCGGTCGACTCAGCGTGCTCATCCAGATCCAGGTAATGGTCCCGCTAACCGGCTGTTTGTACCCGATCCAGTTAGGTCCCGGGTGCTGCAGTGGGCTCATTCCTCCCGCCTGACCTGCCATCCCGGCTTTGCGTGGACCCTGTCCTTCCTCAGAGGGAGTTTCTGGTGGCCTTCCATCTCCCAGGACACCCAGGCCTTTTTCACGGCCTGCACCGTCTGTGCACACAGCAAGGCCTCACCTCGACCTCATGCGGGGTTGCTGCAGCCGCTGCCTATCCCTCGCCGGCCTTGGTCGCACATCGCGGTTGATTTCGTCACCGGTCTTCCGCCGTCGTCTGGTAACTCCACCATCCTTACCATCGTCGACCGGTTCTCGAAAGCAGTCCATTTTTTGCCGTTGCCCAAGCTTCCCTCGGCCAGGGAGACGGCGGACCTCCTGGTTCTGCAGGTATTTCGTCTGCATGGGATTCCTCTGGACATAGTGTCCGACCGGGGGCCACAGTTCACGTCGCAGTTGTGGAAGGCGTTCTGTCAGGCTCTCCTCCGGATACCATCCTCAGTCCAATGGACAAACGGAAAGAGCCAACTAGGACCTGGAAACGTCTCTCTTCTGCGTCGCCGCGCGCCATCCGTCTTCATGGAGTTCCCACCTCCCTTGGGTGGAGTACGCCCACAACTCCCTCATCAGCGACGCCATGGGGATGTCGCCGTTCCAGGCATCACTGGGCTATCAGCCACCTCTGTTTCCCGTCCAGGAGGAGGAGATTGCGGTGCCGTCGGTTCAGGCCCACCTCCAGCGCTGCCGCCGGATTTGGAGGACCGCTCGGCGCTCCTTCATACGGCCGACCGGAACCGGCGTTTGAAAGACCGTCGGAGGGTTCAGGCATCCGTCTATCGACCTGGACAACCTTGTTACATGGGACCATACACGGTGGACAAGGTCATCAATCCGGTTTCAGTAAGGTTTAAATTGCCACCAGCCATGAAGGTTCATCCCACCTTTCATGTCTGAATGTCCTGGATCTGTCCCTCATCCGCAATTTTCATCAGGAACATCCCAACAGGCCGAGTGGGGCGCCAGGAGGCACCCGTTGAGGGGGGGGTACTGTCACGGTTCCGGTGGTTGACAGGGGGCGTGGCCAGGCCGCGTGCGTTGGGGGCGCACACACACACACCTGCCAACCATAGCTGATTGCCATTGATCTCACCTGGTGGCTATTTATACCGCGGCGGTTTGAGACGTGGCTCGTTCGTACTGTGTTTAACCTGTACGCTACCAGTCCCCAGGTGACATTCATCCCTGGTTCTGATCATCCTGCTACGGACTATCGGAGAGATAGCCCGCCCGTCTGCTGTTCCAGCCCCTCGTCGGTCCCGGAGTTCCGCTCGCCTACTACCTGTCGGTACGACGCACCTCGACCTCCCGGTTCCAGATCCATCGTATGTCTTGGAGGTTACATGCGCTTGTGTTCTGTGCCAAATAAAACCCCTGTTCTCCCCTCTCTGGTCTCTGTCTGCATTTGGGGTCCTACCTAACCACTCCCTTGTGACACATATAGTGCTTTCTGGACACCCAAGGCGCTTTTCAGACATGGTAAAATAAATATAATCTAATTAAATGAAAAATAAAGTATAATTAAAAATGTCAAGTCATGGAATCGAGGGGGGGATGTTTTAGCAGGGAAAAGGCAGTTTGAAGAGGTGGGTCTTGAGAGGCTGTTTGAAGGATGGTAGGGTGGTTGTTTGAAGGATGGTAGGGTGGTTGTTTGAAGGATGGTACGGTGGTTGTTTGAAGGATGGTAGGGTGGTTGTTTGAAGGATGGTAGGGTGGTTGTTTGAAGGATGGTAGGGTGGTTGTTTGAAGGATAGTAGGGTGGTTGCCTGACGGATGTGAATGGGGAGGGCGTTCCATAGAGGGAGGGTGCAGGAACTGAAAAGGCCCTTGAAAAACAATAGTTCAACGTTTTCAATCAAACAGGTCTGCTTAAACTACGAGACCTAACCCTAACCCTAATTTCTACGGTGGCCCTGAACTAACTAGAAATATAACAGTTAATGACGAAATATGACAACTAACTAGAAATATAACAGTTAATGACGAAATATGACAACTAACTAGAAATATAACAGTTAATGATGAAATATGACAACTAACTAGAAATATAACAGTTAATGACGAAATATAACAACTAACTAGAAATGTAACAGTTAATGACGAAATATGACAACAAACTAGAAATGTAACAGTTAAAAACGAAATATGACAACTAACTAGAAATGTAACAGCTATACACTCTTCCACGGTGAGGGGCATGTTTCAATGTGACAGCTATACACTGTTCCATCGTTGTGTTGTGTGTGTGTGGCGTCGCGTCTCTCCAGGCAGTGAGAGGGTTGTGTTGTGCTATAGCTGTATTATTAATATTAATATTGTTCATGGTTGGTGCCGCTGGCTGCTCTTATCGCGTGTGTTCGGCTCTGTGTGGGCTACAGCCATAATAGGCTATAGCCCATGTGAAACGATGTAGCCTGTTTTTGAGTCATTTTAAGTTGATTTAATTAAACAGTCAAACGTGGTCCGTGGATTATTTATTATCAAGTTGATTGAAGTTTGCGTAGCCCATACATGCTCGGGCAATCTGTTGACATGAACATGATCCATCGGGACGTTTCATGTAAATGTAGACCTGCGGCACCACCCCGTGTGCAACTGATGTTCTCTTTATAATAGGCCTATGTCTGTGCTGTTGCTATTAATGCACGGATCAGCATTTACCCCCCCCCCCGCAAAAAAAAAAAAGAGAGACACGGAGACCGTGGTATAGTTCGCACACTGGTTCCCGGGGTCTAACTTGCTGCCCTTTTTTATACAGAGGGACTACTCTCGCGAGCTTAAATTCCTGTGGGACGTGGCCCTGTCTGATGGACAGGTTTGTTATGTGTGCCACTACGGGGGCAATAGCCACGGCTGCATCTCTGAGGAACCTAGTGGGAATGCCATCATGGCCTGTGGCCTTTGTTGGCTGTAGGGCTCTGAGTTTTAACAGCACGTCCTCAGCTGTAACAGGGGAGATCTTGAAACTGTCCTCAACAACCCCGAGAGTTCTGTAGAAGGCATGTATGTGCTGTTCACCATAAAGGCCTGAATGAGAGGGCAATTTGTCCACCAGTGTGGAAGCTATGGTTGTGAAGAAACCATTTAGACAGTTTGCCACGTTCCGTTTTTCAGAAATGAGCGAGCCGTTTAACTTGATGTTGAGGTTTGTGATTTTCGTTTTGAGCCTGTTGTTGCAGCCCAATTCCTTAAGGGACTTCCATCATTTTTTAGGCTGTTTCTTATTTTCCTCGATCTTCTCATTGAAGTAGTTCTTCTTGGCAGACTTAATCATGCCGGTTACCTCGTTCCGCAATTTTTTACATTTTTCAAACTGCTGCTCATTTCTGTTTTTTTCTGAAACTGGCATAACTGTCATTCCTCAGTGTCATGGCCTTTAGGATGTCAGCATTCATCCATGGTTGAGTCCTCGCTTTCACCCTGATGACTTTCATGGGAGCCAGGCTGTCAACCACTGGTAAAAAGGCAGATTTAAAACAAGCCTCCTCTGTAGATGTACAGTTAAGGACCTTTGACCAATCCAGTTTCTCCAGAGCTGTGTTTAGTGCATCACAGGTGTCATTTTTTAGTGATCTGAATCTGATTGTGTTGTGACAATTGACTACAGATTTGTGAAGTTTGCGAGTACAGAAAATGATTCATGGTCACTTACACTGCACTGTGCGACAGCTATACACTGTTCCACGGTGAGGGGCATGTTTCAATGTGACAGCTGTACACTGTTCCACGGTGAGGGGCATGTCTCAATGTGACAGCTGTACACTGTTCCACGGTGAGGGGCATGTTTCAATGTGACAGCTGTACACTGTTCCACGGTGTGGGGCATGTTTCAATGTGACAGCTATACACTGTTCCACGCATCCTTTTAATCTTTGGGTAAGCCTTATGGCATGCACCTGTAAGATAGACACTGCAGCTCAGGGCTGAAATATAACATTCAGCATGTACTACTTTCTATGAAACTATTTTATGGTATTATATGTAATTGCCATTATACAACCTGAAAATGTTTCAATAGCACAGACACTGATGTGCTTATGTAAAAAAAAAGACAAATACTTACTTATAATTACTTCATTAATTGGAAGGATCTGAAAAGGCCTCTTTCCCTTCCTTCCCTTCTAGCTGTAGTGACCCCAGAGTGCATTGGTCCCAATTCTCCTCAGCATCCTCCTCTCACCATCGACCCAGGCTCAAGCCTGATTGTAGTCTAGGGTACTGAATCTATCAAAATCAAATGATCTGTTATTGTGGTGTTTCATATGTCAAAATACCAGGAAAGATATGTCACTGCACTCACTATTTTCTTCTTGAAAGTAGATTCTGTTTTAATCAGGTGGCACAAATTTTCCAAATCCCCTGTTGTTTGACAGGGGTCCTCCAGCATGCTTTCTGGGGGAGATTCCTCAGTATGTCTCCTGGCCTCTAGCAAGTTCTCCACCCTACTCATCGCACTGCTTACATTTTCTTCCATTAATTCAATCCTGAGGAGCATCCTCCGCTCAAATGCATCCAACAGCTTAACAACCTCTGTAATGTAAAGGTGTAATTACAGTATGGTGGTGTTAAAATTAATGTCTGCAAACAATTATTCAGTCAAGTTAAAATAATTAATTTTGAAACAAACTCTGTAGAGTGTGTATGCAGGGTCCCTGTGAGGGTGGGGGTTTGATTATTCTGCAATAACTTGATGTAATCTTACCTTCCCTTATCTGGTGGCCCTCCTCAACACTGCTGCCTGTAGTGTTTACAAATACAGTTACCGAAGGAATCAAAGCTAATGTCACGGTTACGGTGGTTGGCAGGGGGCGTGGCCAAGCCACGTGCGCTGGGCGGCGCACACACACACACACCTGTACACTATCACCCGGTGTAATTGTTAATCACCTCACCTGGGGTATATATATATACGTTGTCTTTCCTTTACCCCAGCGTGAGGTCGTTACGTATACTTTATACTGCCCGTCTGTTCTGATACCCGTCGCCTGCCTACTACCCGGCCGGTCGGTCTCAGGACGTCGCTCCGCACCCGGCTGAGGACGACGCTCCGCACCCGTCGGAGGACGTCGCTCCGCACACGCCTGAGAACGTCGCTCCGCACACGCCTGAGAACGTCGCTCCGCACTCGTCGGAGGACGTCGCTCCGCACCCGCCTGAGGACGTCGCTCCGCACCCGCCTGAGGACGTCGCTCCGCACCCGCCTGACGACGTCGCTCCGCACCCGCCTGACGACGTCGCTCCGCACCCGCCTGAGGACGTCGCTCCGCATCCGCCCGACGACGTCACGCGGCCCCCGTCTGCTGACGCCGTGCCGTACCTGCCGGAGGAGGTTCCAGAGGAGACCTCCAGAAAGGACTCCTACCGACCTGGGCAGAAGGGGTGGCTCTCACCCACCAAATCTCCTCCACCCCCCCGGATCATCGACTGGGAGGCAGACGGTCCAGAGGAGCGGGGTTGGCCCCCGCACCGTTACTGTCTGGATCCGTTCTTTTCCCTTGACTGCCACCGGGAACACCCCTTCAAGCCAGGTTGGACGCCAGGAAGCGTCCGTTGAGGGGGGGGTACTGTCACGGTTACGGTGGTTGGCAGGGGGCGTGGCCAAGCCACGTGCGCTGGCGGCGCACACACACACACACCTGGACACTATCACCCGGTGTAATTGTTAATCACCTCACCTGGGGTATATATACGTTGTCTTTCCTTTACCCCAGCGTGAGGTCGTTACGTATACTTTATACTGCACGTTGTTCTCCCGTCTGTTCTGATACCCGTCGCCTGCCTACTACCCGGCCGGTACTTCGCACCCGACGCCGCCTGCGGACTATCTGAGTGATACTTCGCACCCGTCGCCTGCCTACTACCCCTGCCGGTACTTCGCACCCGACATCCCGGTACGCAGACTCCTCCCCCGTCCCGGACTACTCGTCGGTCTACTACCTGCCGGTACTCCGCGGATCGACCTTCCCGTCTACCCTTGTGTGTCTTTGAGAATAAAGCCGTTCGTATCGCCCCACTGTTCGGGGTCGAACCCACTCCCCTCTTCGTGACAGCTAATATAAATTTAAAACAAAATTCCATACCGCCAATGAAGTGCAGTACCACAAACTGCTTTTTAATGATTAGTTATTTATTATATTTTTGAATAATGATTTATGATGATAATAATAATTCCATTTTGTTGTTGGTGTGAGGCAGGTCAGAGTTGGTTCACAAGGTGTGAAGGATGGAAACTATAACCCTTGATCCATGGGCTTCCTCCACCATAAACACCCTCCTCTCAAAGATGCAATAGTGAGAGTACATTGTAAAGCAAAAATCGTTGGTCGCACAGAATCCCCCCTTGTTCAACAAAGTATTGTAGAAGATTCTGTGCATACGAACTGTGCGTTGCAGCCAGTTGTGGGGAGTCTAAAATGCACAGAGCTGTGCTGAAGGCCATGAAATGTTCAAAAAGATCTTCCTGGAGTATGCCTTTTAGCACAATCTTCCACGTTAACGTTATATTATTGAACAATCATTTTCTAACTTTATAAAATACAATAAATTAAAAATGACTATTTAAACATACATGTCTTTCAGAGCGTTACACAGCCCTTTAATTGTTATTATTACCACTTCTATTTGACTTAATGATTGTTCTTGTAGTTAAAGACGTATGGGGAAACCCTATATAAACAGAATGTGTTAAGAGCTTCAGGCCCTAGAACTCTTCATGTGGTCAACAGCCTTCATGTCATGTGACCCAGAAGTCATCTCCATAGCCTAATAGCCCTTACTATGGCTATTGCATATCTTCCGTTACGTGTAAGCATGTGATTTTCTGCTGTGGGTTCCTTAGTGGCACCTGGTGCTGGGACACTACATTTAGTATCGCTACATTCTCACACACTAAACATTAGTATAAAATCTTTGGCATCGTGTTTTTCCAGTTTTCATGTGAACCATTTTCACAAACAATCGAGTGCTGACCAGTACGAACTAGAGAAAGAACGGACACTAGCAATTCACTTCAATGGGGAGTTATCCAAACCACTTGTAACGTTAGCCATTTGACTTGAGGTCCATTTAGATTAGATTAGATTCAAATTGATTGTCATTGCACAGCACAAGCAGGGGCGGACTGGCAATCTGGCAGTTCTGGCAAATGGCAGAAGGGCCGACGCACTTTTGAGCCGCCGTTTGCTGAAAAAAGAAATTACGTAAAGAAATTCAACGCAGGTGGCTACACTGGCGTATCACACCGGCCCACTATATAGAATGGCCCATTCCACCCCCTTTCTGAAAGTGGGCCGGTCAAGGGACTAAATGCCAGGGCCGAATTTTTGTCCCAGTCCGCCCCTGAGCACAAGTACAGAACAGCGAACATAATTTGGCATTTTAAACAGAGTGCAAATGTTGCAGTAGTACGTGCATGGGAATATATCATTTACAGTTTACAGTGGCTAAAAGACTGTCTACTAGGTATAACAATTGTTATACGATTACTTATAGAGCATGTATGAGATATGTGCATAATAATAGGTGTGTGTATGTATATATATATATATATATATATAAATCATTTTTGTCTTGTCTCCCACTTCCTGTTTTATTTTAGTACTCACCTTTTGTGTCTCATTCCAGGTCCCTTGACTCCCTAGCCGTGTGTGTGTGTGTGTGTGTGTGTGTGTGTGTGTGTGTGTGTGTGTGTGTGTGTGTGTGTGTGTGTGTGTGTGTGTGTGTGTGTGTGTGTGTGTGTGTGTGTGTGTGTGTGTGTGTGTGTGTGCCTGCCCTCGTCAGCGTTAGCCCCGCCCCTATTTGTCTCCACCTGTTCCTTGTTACCTCATGTTTAAAGTCTCCTGTTTCCCGGGTCTGGTGCCAGTTCGTCTTGTCCTGTCGTGATGGCAGTAGTCTGCGTACCAGTGTTTTCCTCTCTGGTTTCAAGCCTGATTCGTGCGCCCGAGGTTTTGTTCCAGTAAGTTTTGTTCCTCATTTTGTGAGTGATGAGTTTCTTTTCTGACAACCTTAGTTGTGGCATTTTTTTGTGATGGTTAGTTTTGGATCCTCATGCTGAGGACATGTTTTGGAATAAAGTATTTTCTCATACTTCACCTGTGTCTCCTGGGTCGTACATTTGAGTCCTACTACCTTGTCTGTTTGAGTTGTGACACCAATCTGATGATTAGATGCAGATGTATCTCTTGGGCAGAGTCCAAACTAGGGGGGTTGATGCGAACAGCATAAGCCGTGGGTTCAGGGAAGGACAATCGGAAATATCGTTGACCTTCTTGTCAAAGATCGTCCGGGAGCCGAGAGGAGGTGGGGGAGGGGGTAGGGATGGGGATGGAGGAAAAGATTTCAAATAGTTTAGTGAGAGATCAAATCTCTCAGCAGATCAAATAATTGTATCCACACTCAGTTAGGGCTGGTAGACAGACAGATGAGGGTTCAGTAAGAGCTGGTAGACATATAGGTGAGGGTGAGGGTTTGGTAAATAATTAATTAAAATAAGGAACTATACAGAGCCTTCTTGAATTCCTATTGGTCCTTGTCCTTCCTTAGCGTCTTGTCGACAGGCTTCCTGGTCGTCAGATGCTGGAGTGTGAGTCTCGTCTGTTGATTCTCTCATGAATCCTGTTATTTTAGATCCATCGATAAGACGGCGCTAACTCACTTTGGATTGATTTAAAACCAACTTGAACCCATGTTGGTTTCGTGTCCGTCAATAGACAGTGTTTTAGTAGGTTAATTAATCCAGAACATGATTCATCATTTACTTCAAATACTTAAACACATATCAGATTATTTATGGTGGCTTCGAACTGTCAAAACGAAAGTAGTCTACTGGCCGTTCGATGACGACGTTAATAAAAGTACAATCTACAGTTTGGAGTGAATACAATGTCTACTTTTAGTTAACCTTTAATCCGAGGTGTTATGGACACTCGGAGATATCTTATTATTAACTTTTTCACCGTTATTGTTGAATCCTTAAACAGACGCGCGCGCGCGCGCACACACACACACACACACACACACACACACACACACACACACACACCACACACACACACACACACACACACACACACACACACACACACACACACACACACACACACACACACACACACACACACACACACACACACACACACACACCTTTGTGGTGTGTGTGTGTTCTCAACAGAATCTCACTTTAATTTCCTGAATAAATTATAACATTCCAGAATGTTATAAAGAAGGTTAAAATAAGTTATTTCATAAATAATAATAATTTATTCTCTCCATGTCAGAATGAATGGTTAAAAGTGTTCTAAAGTGTTGCAAGCTACAGTAAGATGTTTGGATGTCAATGAGATCAAACAAAAGCGTCCTGTTTTACCTGTCAGGTCAGGGGGTGGGGCCATAGGACAGGGGACGGGGCCATGTGACAGGGGGAGGGGCTATGTGGAAGGGGGAGGGGCAATAAGTCTCTACAGCAGGGGTCCCCAAACTTTTTCCTGTGAGGGCCACATAACTTTTCCCTTCCCTGATGGGGGCCGGGGTCAGTTTGTAACAGAAAAAGTGTGACGATCGCAGGGGTGCCTAAACGTAAACATTTATTGTTTTACAGAAAGCCACACATAACCAAATATTAATAACCCTTTCCGGGATCTTCACAGAAAAAAAAGTCAGGAAATAACTAATAACACAATTAATGAAATAAATAACACTATTTATGAAATAAATAATAACCAAATAACCCTCTCTGGGTTCTTCACAGAAAAAAGTCAGGAAATAAATAACACTATTTGTGAAATAAATAATAACCAAATAACCCTCTCTGGGTTCTTCACAGAAAAAATAAAGTCGGGAAATATATAATAACACTATTTATGAAATAAGATGGATTTTATCCCAGTAGATTTTATTATGATTAAATTTGTTTATACTCAGAAAAGTCAAAAAAGTGATGTTACCTATGTATGTTCATCAGTGTGAACTGATGAACATAAAAAAAATCATAATGCGTCTCTGGTATTGTTCAGGGGGCCGGGCCAAATGTGGAGGCGGGCCGTATCCGGCCCGCGGGCCTTAGTTTGGGGACCACTGCTCTACAGCATACACTCTCAAAGTGCGGCCCGCGGGCCAATGGCGGCCCTCGGAAATGTTTCTGGTGGCCCGCGATACGCTAAGGTGTTTATGGAAGCCCGTTTCCGCCACTTGAATTTTTTTTTTTTTTAAAGTCGCCACTTGAAAAAAGCAAAAAAAAGAAAAAAAGGAACTTGAAATTGAAAGAAAAAGTATCTCATAATGACTTAACTATCTCATAATTATGACTTAAGTATCTTATAATTATGACTTACTATCTCATAATTATGAGATAGTTAAGTCATAATTATGAGATAAAGTGGGTTGGACCCCGAACGCAGACGCCGACAAGTGGAGTGATACGAACGGCTTTATTTACTGGAAACACACACAAAGTCACAAGGGTGCACTGGGGAGACGATCCGCGGAGTACCTGCAGGTAGTTGACCGGCGAGTAGTCCGGGACAGGGGAAGGAGTCTGTGTACCGGGGGTATCGGGTGCGAAGTACCGGCAGGTAGTTGGCAGGCGATGGGTACCAGACGGGAGAACTACGTGCATAGTAGAGTAACGACCTCACGCTGGGGTAAAGGAAAGACAACGTCTATATACCCCAGGTGAGGTGATAAGCAATTACCCGGGGAGATTGTGTCCAGCTGTGTGTGTGTGTGTGTGTGTCGCCAGCGCACGTGGCTTGGCCACGCCCCCTGCCAACCAACGTGATTGTTTGTTGACAGGAGCGTGTGTGCGCCGGCAGCGCACGTGGCTAGGCCACGCCCCCTGCCAACCACCGTAGCCGTGACAATCCACAATACAATTGTAGACGTGCTCCCATATCTGAGGAAGAGAGAGTGTGTGAATTGATCTATTTAATGCATGGAAATTTAACCTAATCAATCATGGATCGTGAACACATTGAGGAATATTTCAAATGTGGTTTTACAAATGATAAAATCCTTGTTTTACTGGCTGAATTGCATGGGGTTGTTCTAAGCAAACGGACACTGGAAAGGATTTTAAGCAAGAAGAAACTTTGGCGCAGGAAGAACAGAACGGATGTGGCTGAGGTGGAGGCTTTCATTCAACTGCAACTGGAAACCTCCGGTCAGTGTCACGGATAGAGGTGGATGCACCAAACATGCTGGATGAATGGCATTGGGACTGACAGGGAAACAGTTTGAGTTTTTGTTGCGTTTATTAGACGGTGAAGGAGTTGGCCTGAGGTCAAGAAATCGACTGCGGAGACGAGTTGACCACAGCTGTGGTCCAAACTATGTTTGGCACATTGATGGCTACGATAAACTTAAGCCATTTGGAATCGCAATAAGTGGATGCATTGATGGCGCTTCCAGAAGCCTTATATGGCTTGAAGCCTACAAGACAAATAATAACCCAGCGGTCATTGCTGGCTACTACATGGATGCGGTGATTAAAGCTGAAGGTTGCCCTAAAAGAATACGAGTAGATTTAGGAACAGAAAATGTCCATATGGCCGACATGCAAAGGTTCTTCATTTGTCGGAGGATCGACCGGAGACCGACGCTGTGACATTTGGTCCAAGCTGGGAACCAGCGGGTTGAGAGGTGGAGGCTAACCTTACGCACTGAATGGCTCCAGTTTGGGATGGACCTCTTGGACAAATTGAGATGGGATGGACACTTCGCAGACACCTTCTTGGACAAATCGTTGGTCCAGCTTTCTTCCCACAATACAGGTGAGCTTGACTTGGTAATTGCATAATAGACATACACTGACTATGTGTTCACTTATTATTGCCACAGGAGGTGATGTTGGTGAGGGTGGAGTGGGTGGGTGGGGTGATGGTGGTGAGGGTGGAGTGGGTGGGTGGGGTGATGGTGGTGATGGTGGAGTGGGTGGGTGGGGTGATGGTGGTGAGGGTGGAGTGGGTGGGTGGTGGTGAGGGTGGAGTGGGTGGGTGGGGTGATGGTGCTGAGGGTGGAGTGGGTGGGTGGGGTGATGGTGGTGAGGGTGGAGTGGGTGGGTGGGTGGGGTGATGGTGGTGAGGGTGGAGTGGGTGGGTGGGGTGATGGTGGTGAGGGTGGAGTGGGTGGGTGGGGTGAT
>JANIIK010000683.1:27500-33239 GCA_027704905.1 Muraenolepis orangiensis
GGACAGGAGAAGGTCTGGTGGAGAAGACAGGACAAGGTCAGAAGGTGCAGGGGGAGGGGAGAGAACTGGTAGAGGGGGCAGAACAGGGTGAGCAGGGGGAGGGGAGAGGCCTGGTAGAGGGGGCAGAACAGGGTGAGTAGGGGGAGGGGAGAGACCTGGTAGAGGGGGCAGAACAGGGTGAGCAGGGGGAGGGGAGAGACCTGGTAGAGGGGGCAGAACAGGGTGAGCAGGGGGAGGGGAGAGACCTGGTAGAGGGGGCAGAACAGGGTGAGCAGGGGGAGGGGAGAGACCTGGTAGAGGGGGCAGAACAGGGTGAGCAGGGGGAGGGGAGAGACCTGGTAGAGGGGGCAGAACAGGGTGAGCAGGGGGAGGGGAGAGACCTGGTAGAGGGGGCAGAACAGGGGGAGCAGGGGGAGGGGAGAGACCTGGTAGAGGGGGCAGAACAGGGTGAGCAGGGGGAGGGGAGAGACCTGGTAGAGGGGGCAGAACAGGGTGAGCAGGGGGAGGGGAGAGACCTGGTAGAGGGGGCAGAACAGGGTGAGCAGGGGGAGGGGAGAGACCTGGTAGAGGGGCAGAACAGGGTGAGCAGGGGGAGGGGAGAGACCTGGTAGAGGGGGCAGAACAGGGGAGCAGGGGGAGGGGAGAGACCTGGTAGAGGGGGCAGAACAGGGTGAGCAGGGGGAGGGGAGAGACCTGGTAGAGGGGGCAGAACAGGGGGAGCAGGGGGAGGGGAGAGACCTGGTAGAGGGGGCAGAACAGGGTGAGCAGGGGGAGGGGAGAGACCTGGTAGAGGGGGCAGAACAGGGTGAGCAGGGGGAGGGGAGAGACCTGGTAGAGGGGGCAGAACAGGGTGAGCAGGTGCAGGAGGAAAGGAGAGGTTTGGTAGTGGAGGCAGGATTAAATGTGAATGTTAATGGGGGAAAAATGGCTACAAAGGGGAAAGCGAAGGCTGTTGAGAAGGTCACTGTGGTCGAGGAGGGTGAAGAAGTGGGAGGTCAGAAGGCAGGGGTCAGAGGTGAAGAAAGAACCAGACTAGGCAAACGGGCTGGACTAGCTACTGAAGAAGCAGAGTGTATCATAAATGAGGAGGAAATGGAACTTGATGCTGATGGTACCAAAATTGCCCAAAAAAGGAAGACCGAGGTCAGTCAATCTGACTCTAGAGCAAAAAAAGATGCCAATCAGAGCAGGAGGTTGACAATGACAGTGAAGACTCTGACTTCAGTGATGATGTGGAGTCTCTGCCTCCCACTCAGTCTCAGGCTGACAGGAGGGATGGTTATTCTTTAACTAGAATAAAAAGTTTTCTACAGGATACTAAAGGCTCAAGGGCAGTTAAGGTGGAAAGTTTTTTCCCTGACGTAAAGCTATTTGTTGAGTCCGCTAAGTGGCTAATGAGACGCAATGACATGAACGAAGAAGGTTTCTCTGATCAGGAGATTTATCGTTTAAGGAAACATGTTCAAAGGTCAAGATCAAAAATCTCCAATGAGGGTTAAGGTATCTGGTCTCTTTTTAATACTTTATGTCCTGCAGTTTGGATATTTTCTCATGGCAGAATTTAAAGTAGGTACCCTAAACCTAAATGGTGCAAGAGATGATGCAAAGAGGGCATCTCTTTATCAACTAATGGAGTTAAAGGCTATTGATGTGATGCTTATCCAAGAGACACACAGCACTGAGGATAACACAGTGGCTTGGAAAAGAGAATGGAAGGGAGAAATAGTTTTAAGCCACAACACCAGTAATAGTGGTGGAGTGGGGATTTTATTTTCCAGACATTTTTTGCCACAGTCATGTGAGATTGAGGAGGTTGTGAAGGGACGTCTTTTAAAAGTAAGAGTATTATATGAGAAGGTGAAAATGGTATTTATTGTTGTATATGCCCCAAATGTTGGTTTGGAAAGAGTGTGTTTTTTAGATTCTTTGGCTGATGTTATTAAGGGTTGTGATAATGAAGAGTTCTTATTTCTGGGAGGGGATTTTAACTGTACTGTTAACCCCGTGTTAGATAGGAACCACCAGGAGCCTCACTCTGCATCTGGTAGTCGTCTCTCTAGGGCGATTGAGACGTATGAGCTGTGTGACGTGTGGAGACCATTGCATCAAAAACAGAAGCAATACACATGGGTTCACACTAGGGATCATTTATTATCAATGGCCAGACTTGATCGGTTTTATTGTTTTAAACACCATTTTAGTGTTTTTAACAATTGTTATATAACCCCTGTTGGTTTTACTGACCATTCTCTTGTGTACTGCTCTGTTTTTATCAAGTGTGTAAAGCCACAAAGTGCTTACTGGCATTTTAATACGTCTCTTTTAACTGATCAAAATTTTAGGGACGCTTTTACTTTCTTATGGAAGGTTCATAAGCAGACAAAGGCCAGTTTTACCTCACTACAGCAGTGGTGGGATGTGGGGAAGTGCAAGATTAAGCAGTTTTGCCAACAGTACACTCAAAATGTTACTAGAGACATCGCCAGATCTATGAAGGCTCTAGAGATTGATGTGGAGGAGCTTCAAGAGCTAGCAGAATCCACAGGAGATCGAGGCCATATTGGGGCTCTCAAAGCTAAAAAGTCTGCTCTGGCTGACCTGTTAGGTATTTCAGCACAGGGCGCTCTGGTGAGGTCACGTTTCAGAAACATCTCGGAGATGGATGCATCTTCCCGTTTCTTTTTCGGTCTGGAGCGCAAGAATGGGCAGAAGAGGCTCATCCACAGCATGCGCTCAGACACAGGTCAGATACTGTCTGAGTCCACTGACATCAGGAGGCATGCTGTAGGATTTTATAGTAGCCTCTTCCAGTCTGAACTTGGAGAGGAGCAGGAGGTATCTCATGGGTTCTATGAAGGCCTACCAAAGGTAGAACAAGAGTCCAGTGCAGAGCTGGAGGCGGATGTGTCCCTTGATGAGCTCCATACTGCCCTGCAGAGCATGGAAAATGGGAAAGCTCCAGGTATAGATGGACTACCTGTAGAGTTTTATAAGACCATGTGGTCAGTGATGGGGGAGGACCTCCTGATGGTGCTCAGAGACAGTCTTACTGGAGGACAGCTGCCGCTGAGCTGCAGGAGGGCAGTACTCACGCTGTTGCCAAAGAAGGGAGACTTAATGGAGATCAAGAACTGGAGGCCTGTCTCACTTTTGTGTACCGAGTACAAGCTCCTCTCCAAGGTGTTAGCTACCAGGCTGAGAGAGGTAATGGGGCAGGTGATCCATCGTGACCAGACCTATTGTGTGCCTGACAGGTTGGTCAGTGACAATGTTTTTCTGATTCGGGATTTTTTGGACATCTCTAGTGCATTGGGTTTGGAAACTGGTCTTATTTCCATAGATCAGGAAAAGGCTTTTGACAGGGTTGAACACCAGTACTTGTGGAAAACCCTAGAGGCCTTTGGTTTCAGCCCAGGTCTCATAGCCAAGATCAAGGCCTTGTACAGTAACATTGAGAGTGTGCTAAAGATTAATGGTGGTTTGAGTGCTCCTTTTAAAATCCAGAGGGGTATTAGGCAGGGGTGTTCTTTGTCGGGAATGCTGTATTCCCTGGCATTTGAACCCCTGCTACACAGACTCCGGGCAGGCATCTCTGGTGTAAGTGTCCCTGGATGCATCACACCTTTTAAGCTATCAGCATATGCAGATGACTTGGTTATCTTCATAAATAAACAGGAGGATATCAATGTGTTAGTTGAAAGTGTGGGACGTTTTCTCTCTCTCTCTCTCTCTCTCTCTCTCTCTCTCTCTCTCTCTCTCTCTCTCTCTCTCTCTCTCTCTCTCTCTCTCTCTCTCTCTCTCCTCTCTCTCTCTCTCTCTCTCTCTCTCTCTCTCTCTCTCTCTCTCTCTCTCTCTCTCTCTCTCTCTCTCTCTCTCTCTCTCTCTCTCTCTCTCTCTCTCTCTCTCTCTCTCTCTCTCTATCCCCCCCCATACCTGCTCTATTAGTAAGTAATTGTATACCTGTTTTTAGTAGTAACCGTTTTTAAATCTTATTTAACCACCTCTCTCTCTCTCTCTCTCTCTCTCTCTCTCTCTCTCTCTCTCTCTCTCTCTCTCTCTCTCGGTCCAGAGCGTCCGTCGGTGTCTCTGCTCCAGACGAGCCCCTCTTCCCCAGTGGTGTGCCACGCTACAGGCTTCTACCCTAACAGGGTGGTGGTGTTCTGGAGGAGAGACCACCAGGAGCTCCATGAGCACGTGGACCACGGGGAGGTCCTCCCCAACCACGACGGGACCTTCCAGGTCAGCGTTGGCCTGAACCTGACGTCGGTCCCACCGGAGGACTGGCGGACGTACGAGTGTGTGGTCCAGCTGAAAGGCATCGAGGACATCCTGGTCCCGCTGGACCCGGCCCTCATCAGGACCAACTGGAGAGGAGATGGAGGTAGGACGTCTCCACCTCATCACTACCTGGACACATCTGAAGCAACGTGCTAAACACACAGCTCTCAGGAAGGGCTCACTTCAGTGGAACACATTGGATTGTGGGTAAATGAGTCCTATGAATAGAGCTAAGCTAAGCTAAGTCCCTGAGTGACCCTGAGCTCCAGAACAGATTCCACTGGAGTAGTCAGACTGCCGTTGTGTTGGTATGTAGCATCAGGTGTCCATAGACATGTGGTTCAAGGGTGAAGGGATGGATGAGTGATGGACTCTGTCCACCCTATATGATTACAGACCTGCTTTTCTTCTCTTGATTTACCTGAAGGTATCAGCACCCCCATCATCATTGGGTCTGTGGTTCTCCTCCTCGCTGCTGTTGGAATCTGTGTTGGAGTCTTTGTGTCTAAGAGGAGGAACGGTGAGTGAATCCAACTCTTCAGGAGAACCAACACCTGAACTCCACTTGCTCCTACTTCCTTCCCCCTCGTTGCGTCCGTTCCTACAATCTGATTGGTTGTGGTCATACACTAGTGGTCTCCATCTCCGAATGAAGAACCTCCTCTAGTGTCGTGTCCAGAGTGTTGTTGTGGCGTTAAGAATATCAAAGTGTAATACATTCAGATATTTACCACTATTACAACACTGATCATTTATCTTGATCCATAGCGGGCCAGAGCCTTGGAGCCAAGAGCCGACTGGCTGGTGAGTAAAATGTGTTTTTACTGCAGATTAACACTTCAGTATTGAATGAGAGTATCTGGACTGGACTATACAGCTCTGTTGACATAGATACATCTAGTTCACTGGACTATACAGCTCTGTTGACCTAGATACATCTAGCTTACTGGACCATACAACTCTGTTGACCTAGATACATCTAGCTCACTGGAGTATACAGCTCTGTTGACCTAGATACATCTAGCTCACTGGAGTATACAGCTCTGTTGACCTAGATACATCTAGCTCAGTGAATTCCCCTCCTCACATTCTGCTACTTACCAGGTTCTGACACCAGCTCTGAGGTCCCTGGGGAACAGAATCCAGCTCCTGAGGCCCAACCTCTGAACACAGAGTCAGTATTTGGTGACATCACAACATTTTAGAGGAGGGCGATCATATATTTACAGAACATTACTGCAATATATCATCACAGTAATATATGAACAGTATTATCTTAACATCATCACAGTAATATAGTAACAGTATTATCTTAACATCATCACAGTAATATAGTAACAGTATTATCTTAACATCATCACAGTAATATAGTAACAGTATTATCTGAACATCATCACAGTAATATAGTAACAGTATTATCTTAACATCATCACAGTAATATAGTAACAGTATTATCTTAAC
>JANIIK010000684.1:0-47500 GCA_027704905.1 Muraenolepis orangiensis
GGCGTAGGAGCTCACGCTTTATTGGGCCCTCCCGTAGGCCCTTGGCGAACTGTGCCCGCAGTCTCTTGTCCTCATCGCCTGGCTGGTCTGCTGGTTTGCCATCGGTGGAGACACTCTCTCAGGCGTAGAGTGAATTCCTCGATCCCTTCCTTCTCCGTCTGTCGACAACCAAAAAACTCGACCTGGAGGGTGTCAGGAGACCGATTGTCACCATATTTCCTGGTTAGAACATCTAGTATCTCTTGGGCGGATCCCCTAGTGGTTGATGGGAGTAGCATAGCTTCTCTGTGAGCTGCGCCATCAAGGGAGCTAAGGATGAAATCCACTCTCAGTTGGGGCTGTAAGGTCTGCGCTCGCAAGAATGCTTCTACCTGTGCTAACCACTGGCTGAATCTGACTGTCCCCTTCTCTCCACTGAACCTAGGAACCCAATGGGACCCCAAAAACCATGGCATCATAACTGCACTCATAACTGGGTGGTTTGGGGTTATCGAAGTCCCTGGCTCACCGCCCTGAGTAATCTCGTCGTCCGACATGCTTGTTGTGGGTGATAAGGAGATCCTGCCGACAACGCCAAAAGATGTCACTAGTGCACCACGGAGAATGTCCTAACCCATGCAACCACACAGTGCAAGCGGGTAGCTACATAGGATACACTCTCCAGTGGGCTAGCTACCATACCGATCTCCAATATCACTCCAACAAGCAAGCACGGAGGCGGTGAATAAAAGTATAAAAATCTTTATTAAACACATAGGGGGTTCCCAATATAATTCATAAAATACAGTACTACTAAACCTATAAAACTACACTGTGCGTGGGGCTGCCTCTGGGACTACAGGCTAGGCTATAAGGGCCCCTGCTCCCGGTGGTCTCCCCACCCTGCTAGTTCCCCCCCGCTATCCGGTTCCCCCCCCTCGTCAGGCTGTACACTGCACACGTAGGGGTGACACTACAAACTGGCACACTACACCCGTAGGGGTGACACTGCAACCAAGGGAAAAATAAGGGCTCAACGTCCAGCTTTACGAGAGAAGCTGGGAGAATTGCGTACATAGTGAGCCTGCTTGAGGGAGGCCCCCTCGCTATGTATGATGCGCTCCGTGCGCAGGGATCTCCTCTCGTGGAGACCTTCGTGGCTCTAGAAATGGAGCTGATGAGGGTGTACGACCACCCCATACGGGGTGCCCAGGCTGGACAACTCCTGCTGCGGCTTAAGCAGGGAATGCTCAGCCTCCGGGAGTACATCGCCCGGTTTCGCCGGTTGGCGGTGGAGTCCGGTTGGAACGAGGAATCGCTCCTGTCCACGTTCCAGAACGGACTCAACCGGGAGTTGGGCAAGGAGGTGGCGTTGCGGGGCGAGACGGGCACTGTGGATGAGGCCATCCAGAGGGCCATTCAGGTGTCAGACCTAGCGATGTAGTGGGGGGACGCCCCGGGTCCTTCCAGAAGCTTCTCCCGCCCAGCGGAGGAGAAGAGATATTCTCGGTCCGCTGCTTCCTTCGCGGAGGAGCCGATGCAGCTGGATCGGGTGGTCCTTTCCCAGCAGGAACGGAAGCAGAGGTTGGACACAGGAGCTTGTCTCTACTGCGGAAGAATGGGACACTCCCTTCGCGACAGTCACCGTCGGCCAAAAGATCAGGCCCCTCAGTGACGGCGGGGTCCCTGAGGTGCTAGAATGCGACCCGATCTCCAGCTGCATTGGCAGGCTCCCATCTTCACGCACATCTCCTTTGGGAGAAGGAGAGGCTTCCGGTGAAGGTGTTGGTAGACTCCGGAGCTGATGCCAGTTTCATTGATGCCGCTCTGGTCGTACGGGCCGGTATTCCCACCGAGCGGATACAGCTACCATTGGAGGTGAACTCGCTGGATGGCAAGCCGTTGGCCCGGATCACCCAACGGTCGGTTCCGCTCACTCTGGTTCTGTCAGGGAATCACCGGGAGACCATCCAGTTACACGTCATCTCCTCCCCCAACACCCCTGTGGTATTGGGTAGACCGTGGTTGGCTATCCACAATCCACACATCGGTTGGTTGGCGGGTTCCGTGATAAGTTGGAGCATGTTCTGCCATTCGAACTGTCTCCGGTCCGCTCTAGCGCCACCCACCCGCCCGGTCCCGAGCCCTCCCGATCTCTCATCCGTCCCCCATGTTTACCACGACCTCGGGGAGGTGTTCTCTAAACAGCGGGCCATCTCCTTACCTCCTCACAGACCATATGACTGCGCCATCAATCTCCTCCCCGGCGCATCTTTGCCGGTTAGAAGACTCTACAACCTGTCCCGGCCCGAGAGACAGGCCATGGAGACCAACATTCACGACTCACTGGCAGCGGGCCTGATCAGACCCTCGTTGTCGCCTGTTCTGGGTTTTTCTTTATTACTAAGAAGGATAACTCGTTGAGGCCATGTATCGATTTCCGGGGTCTAAACGATATCACCTTGAAAGACAAGTACCCCTTGCCACTCATCGGCCCAGCCTTCGAGCCGCTCCGTCTACCATCTCGTCCGGATCCGGGAGGGGGACGAGTGGAAGACGGCGTTCAACACAGCATTGGGTCATTTCGAGTACCGGGTCATGCCCTTCGGTCTCACCAATGCCCCTGCAGTTTTCCAAGCACTGGTGAACGACGTCCTCCGAGACATGCTGAATCTCTTCGTATTTGTCTACCTGGATGATATTTTGATTTTTTCAGGGAGTCAGAAGGAGCACGTTCAGCACGTCCGGTTGGTACTTCAGCGGCTATTGGAGAACAAGCTGTTCGTCAAGACGGAGAAGTGTGAGTTCCACGTCAAGTCGGTGGCCTTCTTGGGATACATAATCGAGCCTGGACAGGTTCGGTCGGATCCAGTTAAGATCAAGGCAGTGGCGGAGTGGCCGACTCCTACGTCCCGGAGACAACTCCCGGAGACAGCGGTTCCTTGGTTTTGCCAATTTTTACCGTAGGTTCATCCGGGATTTTAGTAGCGTCGCGGCTCCGCTTACTCGGCTCACCTCCACGCTCTCTCCGTTCTCCTGGCCTCCTGAGGCGGGTGCGGCTTTTGCGCAGCTTAAACGTCTGTTCATCTCGGCTCTGGTGCTAGTTCGTGGTGGAGGTGGATGCATCAGATTCCGGCGTTGGGGCTGTACTATCTCAACGTTCCAAGGGGGATCGGAAGACACATCCTTGTGCGTTTTTTTCGAAATGGCTGTCGTCCGCGGAGAGGAATTACGACGTGGGGAATCGGGAGCTCTTGGCAGTGGTTCTGGCCTTGGAGGAGTGGAGGCATTGGCTTGAGGGGGCGGAACAACCGTTCGTGGTCTGGACAGACCACAAGAACTTGGCCTACCTCCGCATCGCCAGACGGCTCAACTCTCGACAGGCGCGGTGGGCGTTGTTCCTGGGGCGGTTCAACTTCACGCTCACCTACCGGCCTGGATGTCGGAATGTCAAACCCTTCTGACGATTCTCTCTCTCGCCAGTGGGACGCCGAGAGGTATCTCGTCAAGCCAGAGACCATCCTGCCTCCGGTGTGTGTGATTGGGGCTGTCACATGGGAGATCGAGGGTCTCGTCCGGTCGACTCAGCGTGCTCATCCAGATCCAGGTAATGGTCCCGCTAACCGGCTGTTTGTACCCGATCCAGTTAGGTCCCGGGTGCTGCAGTGGGCTCATTCCTCCCGCCTGACCTGCCATCCCGGCTTTGCGTGGACCCTGTCCTTCCTCAGAGGGAGTTTCTGGAGCCAACTAGGACCTGGAAGCGTCTCTCTGCTGCGTCGCCGCGCGCCATCTTTCTTCATGGAGTTCCCACCTCCCTTGGGTGGAGTACGCCCACAACTCCCTCATCAGCGACGCCACGGGGATGTCGCCGTTCCAGGCATCACTGGGCTATCAGCCACCTCTGTTTCCCGTCCAGGAGGAGGAGATTGCGGTGCCGTCGGTTCAGGCCCACCTCCAGCGCTGCCGCCGGATTTGGAGGACCGCTCGGCGCTCCTTCATACGGCCGACCGGAACCGGCGTTTGAAAGACCGTCGGAGGGTTCAGGCATCCGTCTATCGACCTGGACAACCTTGTTACATGGGACCATACACGGTGGACAAGGTCATCAATCCGGTTTCAGTAAGGTTGAAATTGCCACCAGCCATGAAGGTTCATCCCACCTTTCATGTCTGAATGTCCTGGATCTGTCCCTCATCCGCAATTTTCATCAGGAACATCCCAACAGGCCGAGTGGGGCGCCAGGAGGCACCCGTTGAGGGGGGGGTACTGTCACGGTTCCGGTGGTTGACAGGGGGCGTGGCCAGGCCGCGTGCGTTGGGGGCGCACACACACGCACCTGCCAACCATAGCTGATTGCCATTGATCTCACCTGGGGGCTATTTATACCGCGGCGGTTTGAGACGTGGCTCGTTCGTACTGTGTTTAACCTGTACGCTACCAGTCCCCAGGTGACATTCATCCCTGGTTCTGATCATCCTGCTACGGACTATCGGAGAGATAGCCCGCCCGTCTGCTGTTCCAGCCCCTCGTCGGTCCCGGAGTTCCGCTCGCCTACTACCTGTCGGTACGACGCACCTCGACCTCCCGGTTCCATCTCCTCCCCCAACACCCCTGTGGTATTGGGTAGACCGTGGTTGGCTATCCACAATCCACACATCGGTTGGTTGGCGGGTTCCGTGATAAGTTGGAGCATGTTCTGCCATTCGAACTGTCTCCGGTCCGCTCTAGCGCCACCCACCCGCCCGGTCCCGAGCCCTCCCGATCTCTCATCCGTCCCCCATGTTTACCACGACCTCGGGGAGGTGTTCTCTAAACAGCGGGCCATCTCCTTACCTCCTCACAGACCATATGACTGCGCCATCAATCTCCTCCCCGGCGCATCTTTGCCGGTTAGAAGACTCTACAACCTGTCCCGGCCCGAGAGACAGGCCATGGAGACCAACATTCACGACTCACTGGCAGCGGGCCTGATCAGACCCTCGTTGTCGCCTGTTCTGGGTTTTTCTTTATTACTAAGAAGGATAACTCGTTGAGGCCATGTATCGATTTCCGGGGTCTAAACGATATCACCTTGAAAGACAAGTACCCCTTGCCACTCATCGGCCCAGCCTTCGAGCCGCTCCGTCTACCATCTCGTCCGGATCCGGGAGGGGGACGAGTGGAAGACGGCGTTCAACACAGCATTGGGTCATTTCGAGTACCGGGTCATGCCCTTCGGTCTCACCAATGCCCCTGCAGTTTTCCAAGCACTGGTGAACGACGTCCTCCGAGACATGCTGAATCTCTTCGTATTTGTCTACCTGGATGATATTTTGATTTTTTCAGGGAGTCAGAAGGAGCACGTTCAGCACGTCCGGTTGGTACTTCAGCGGCTATTGGAGAACAAGCTGTTCGTCAAGACGGAGAAGTGTGAGTTCCACGTCAAGTCGGTGGCCTTCTTGGGATACATAATCGAGCCTGGACAGGTTCGGTCGGATCCAGTTAAGATCAAGGCAGTGGCGGAGTGGCCGACTCCTACGTCCCGGAGACAACTCCCGGAGACAGCGGTTCCTTGGTTTTGCCAATTTTTACCGTAGGTTCATCCGGGATTTTAGTAGCGTCGCGGCTCCGCTTACTCGGCTCACCTCCACGCTCTCTCCGTTCTCCTGGCCTCCTGAGGCGGGTGCGGCTTTTGCGCAGCTTAAACGTCTGTTCATCTCGGCTCTGGTGCTAGTTCGTGGTGGAGGTGGATGCATCAGATTCCGGCGTTGGGGCTGTACTATCTCAACGTTCCAAGGGGGATCGGAAGACACATCCTTGTGCGTTTTTTTCGAAATGGCTGTCGTCCGCGGAGAGGAATTACGACGTGGGGAATCGGGAGCTCTTGGCAGTGGTTCTGGCCTTGGAGGAGTGGAGGCATTGGCTTGAGGGGGCGGAACAACCGTTCGTGGTCTGGACAGACCACAAGAACTTGGCCTACCTCCGCATCGCCAGACGGCTCAACTCTCGACAGGCGCGGTGGGCGTTGTTCCTGGGGCGGTTCAACTTCACGCTCACCTACCGGCCTGGATGTCGGAATGTCAAACCCTTCTGACGATTCTCTCTCTCGCCAGTGGGACGCCGAGAGGTATCTCGTCAAGCCAGAGACCATCCTGCCTCCGGTGTGTGTGATTGGGGCTGTCACATGGGAGATCGAGGGTCTCGTCCGGTCGACTCAGCGTGCTCATCCAGATCCAGGTAATGGTCCCGCTAACCGGCTGTTTGTACCCGATCCAGTTAGGTCCCGGGTGCTGCAGTGGGCTCATTCCTCCCGCCTGACCTGCCATCCCGGCTTTGCGTGGACCCTGTCCTTCCTCAGAGGGAGTTTCTGGAGCCAACTAGGACCTGGAAGCGTCTCTCTGCTGCGTCGCCGCGCGCCATCTTTCTTCATGGAGTTCCCACCTCCCTTGGGTGGAGTACGCCCACAACTCCCTCATCAGCGACGCCACGGGGATGTCGCCGTTCCAGGCATCACTGGGCTATCAGCCACCTCTGTTTCCCGTCCAGGAGGAGGAGATTGCGGTGCCGTCGGTTCAGGCCCACCTCCAGCGCTGCCGCCGGATTTGGAGGACCGCTCGGCGCTCCTTCATACGGCCGACCGGAACCGGCGTTTGAAAGACCGTCGGAGGGTTCAGGCATCCGTCTATCGACCTGGACAACCTTGTTACATGGGACCATACACGGTGGACAAGGTCATCAATCCGGTTTCAGTAAGGTTGAAATTGCCACCAGCCATGAAGGTTCATCCCACCTTTCATGTCTGAATGTCCTGGATCTGTCCCTCATCCGCAATTTTCATCAGGAACATCCCAACAGGCCGAGTGGGGCGCCAGGAGGCACCCGTTGAGGGGGGGGTACTGTCACGGTTCCGGTGGTTGACAGGGGGCGTGGCCAGGCCGCGTGCGTTGGGGGCGCACACACACGCACCTGCCAACCATAGCTGATTGCCATTGATCTCACCTGGGGGCTATTTATACCGCGGCGGTTTGAGACGTGGCTCGTTCGTACTGTGTTTAACCTGTACGCTACCAGTCCCCAGGTGACATTCATCCCTGGTTCTGATCATCCTGCTACGGACTATCGGAGAGATAGCCCGCCCGTCTGCTGTTCCAGCCCCTCGTCGGTCCCGGAGTTCCGCTCGCCTACTACCTGTCGGTACGACGCACCTCGACCTCCCGGTTCCAGATCCATCGTATGTCTTGGAGGTTACATGCGCTTGTGTTCTGTGCCAAATAAAACCCCTGTTCTCCCCTCTCTGGTCTCTGTCTGCATTTGGGGTCCTACCTAACCACTCCCTTGTGACACATATAGTGCTTTCTGGACACCCAAGGCGCTTTTCAGACATGGTAAAATAAATATAATCTAATTAAATGAAAAATGAAAAATAGAGTATAATTAAAAATGTCAAGTCATGGAATGGATGTTTTAGCAGGGAAAAGGCAGTTTGAAGAGGTGGGTCTTGAGAGCCTGTTTGAAGGATGGTAGGGTGGTTGTTTGAAGGATGGTAGGGTGGTTGTTTGAAGGATGGTAGGGAGGTTGTTTGAAGGATGGTAGGGTGGTTGTTTGAAGAATGGTAGGGTGGTTGTTTGAAGGATGGTAGGGTGGTTGTTTGAAGGATAGTAGGGTGGTTGCCTGACAGATGTGGATGGGGAGGGCGTTCCATAGAGGGAGGGTGCAGGAACTGAAAAGGCCCTTGAAAAACAATAGTTCAACGTTTTCAATCAAACAGGTCTGCTTAAACTACGAGATCAATGAAATGTAATTTCTACGGTGGCCCTGAACTAACTAGAAATATAACAGTTAATGACGAAATATAACAACTAACTAGAAATGTAACAGTTAATGACGAAATATGACAACAAACTAGAAATGTAACAGTTAATGACGAAATATGACAACAAACTAGAAATGTAACAGTTAATGACGAAATATGACAACTAACTAGAAATGTAACAGCTATACACTGTTCCACGGTGAGGGGCATGTTTCAATGTGACAGCTATACACTGTTCCACGGTGAGGGGCATGTTTCAATGTGACAGCTATACACTGTTCCACGGTGAGGGGCATGTTTCAATGTGACAGCTATAAACTGTTCCACGGTGAGGGGCATGTTTCAATGTGACAGCTATAAACTGTTCCACGGTGAGGGGCATGTTTCAATGATAAATAGGATAGGATACTTTATTGGCAGTTTAAAAATAAGTCACAACAGTGTCATTCATTAGAAAAAACGCCAATGTGGACAATACACAAAAAGCCGTAGCTTGTTTCCATTGTGGTCCACCTTGAGACATATAACAACACACAAACACACTGTACAAACACCATGAAACAAAGATTTGATCCTTATATATAAAACAATACATATAGGACAAGAATGTACCCTGAGAGAAGAATCCAAAAAACAGAGGGGGCTATCCGGGGTAGGGATCTAACTAAGACCAGTTAGTGTTAAAGTGGAGCCATGATTTAAGGTCATTTTTAAATCTTGCGAGAGAATTTAGGGATTTTAGGGCTGGTGGGAGGGCATTCCACAGAGTAGTGGCTGCGTGATAAAACACATTTTTCCCCTTAAGCGTCTCGAAACTAGGGGGAACCAGATCATATAAACTTCCCCTGGTCGAGTACCTGTGAGCATCCCTCACTCTGGGCAGGTAATCAAGCAAGTATTTGGGAACAGAAGCATCTAGGATCTTGAAGACCAGACACAGTGAGAGGTGAGATACTCTCTCCTCCACTCTAAGCCATCCCAGGCTACTGAAGTGGGCGGAGGTAAGATGAGACCTGGGGTTCAATTTTAGGAGAAGCCTCACAAGTTTGTTTTGGGAGGTCTGCAGCTTTGTCTTTAGTGACTTGGAGATACCCCTGTACCACGAGGTACATGCATAGTCAAAGTGACACTGAATGAGAGCGTAGAGTAGGGTGGTTGTTTGAAGGATGGTAGGGAGGTTGTTTGAAGGATGGTAGGGTGGTTGTTTGAAGAATGGTAGGGTGGTTGTTTGAAGGATGGTAGGGTGGTTGTTTGAAGGATAGTAGGGTGGTTGCCTGACAGATGTGGATGGGGAGGGCGTTCCATAGAGGGAGGGTGCAGGAACTGAAAAGGCCCTTGAAAAACAATAGTTCAACGTTTTCAATCAAACAGGTCTGCTTAAACTACGAGATCAATGAAATGTAATTTCTACGGTGGCCCTGAACTAACTAGAAATATAACAGTTAATGACGAAATATGACAACTAACTAGAAATATAACAGTTATTGACGAAATATGACAACTAACTAGAAATATAACAGTTATTGACGAAATATGACAACAAACTAGAAATGTAACAGTTAATGACGAAATATGACAACTAACTAGAAATGTAACAGTTAATGACGAAATATGACAACTAACTAGAAATATAACAGTTAATGACGAAATATAACAACTAACTAGAAATGTAACAGTTAATGACGAAATATGACAACAAACTAGAAATGTAACAGTTAATGACGAAATATGACAACAAACTAGAAATGTAACAGTTAATGACGAAATATGACAACTAACTAGAAATGTAACAGCTATACACTGTTCCACGGTGAGGGGCATGTTTCAATGTGACAGCTATACACTGTTCCACGGTGAGGGGCATGTTTCAATGTGACAGCTATACACTGTTCCACGGTGAGGGGCATGTTTCAATGTGACAGCTATAAACTGTTCCACGGTGAGGGGCATGTTTCAATGTGACAGCTATAAACTGTTCCACGGTGAGGGGCATGTTTCAATGATAAATAGGATAGGATACTTTATTGGCAGTTTAAAAATAAGTCACAACAGTGTCATTCATTAGAAAAAACACCAACGTGGACAATACACAAAAAGCCGTAGCTTGTTTCCATTGTGGTCCACCTTGAGACATATAACAACACACAAACACACTGTACAAACACCATGAAACAAAGATTTGATCCTTATATATAAAACAATACATATAGGACAAGAATGTACCCTGAGAGAAGAATCCAAAAAACAGAGGGGGCTATCCGGGGTAGGGATCTAACTAAGACCAGTTAGTGTTAAAGTGGAGCCATGATTTAAGGTCATTTTTAAATCTTGCGAGAGAATTTAGGGATTTTAGGGCTGGTGGGAGGGCATTCCACAGAGTAGTGGCTGCGTGATAAAACACATTTTTCCCCTTAAGCGTCCCGAAACTAGGGGGAACCAGATCATATCAACTTCCCCTGGTCGAGTACCTGTGAGCATCCCTCACCCTGGGCAGGTAATCAAGCAAGTATTTGGGAACAGAAGCATCTAGGATCTTGAAGACCAGACACAGTGAGAGGTGAGATACTCTCTCCTCCACTCTAAGCCATCCCAGGCTACTGAAGTGGGCGGAGGTAAGATGAGACCTGGGGTTCAATTTTAGGAGAAGCCTCACAAGTTTGTTTTGGGAGGTCTGCAGCTTTGTCTTTAGTGATTTGGAGATACCCCTGTACCACGAGGTACATGCATAGTCAAAGTGACACTGAATGAGAGCACCGGCCAAGGTCCTCATTGCACTGCTGTTGACATAGGGAGATATCCAGCCCTCTTTGGCTGACCTTTGAGATCACCTTCAACGCCATTTTTTCACCCGTTAGTTTGTTATCCAATATGTAACCCAAGTAAGTGACCTCTTCCTTACTTGTGACTACATTGTCACCGACTCTAACGGTGAAACCCGGGGACTTGTTGAGGTTGATAATTGATCCAAAAATAATAGATTCTGTTTTTCCGAGGTGCAATGACAATTTGTTGTCTGAGAGCCAAAGACAGATGCTGCTAAGCTCTGTGCTGAGTGCTCTTTCAACCTGGGACTTGTCCTTGTCTGAGACCAGGAGAGCTGAGTCGTCCGCGAACAAGAACAGATTGAATTTACATGCCGAGTTCAGGTCGTTAATGTATATTAAAAACAGTAGAGGCCCTAGGATGCTCCCTTGGGGGACCCCGCACTCTACTGGGAGGGAAGTGGACAGGGTACCATTCACCTCAACCACCTGTGCTCTTCCCTCAAGGTAAGATCTCACCCAGTTTACAGACGAGCTGTCAAAACCGATTGCCCTCAGCTTGTTCAGCAGTATAGAATGATTCACAGTGTCGAACGCTTTCTGAAGGTCCAGCATAACCATGCCGCAGTACTTGCCTGCGTCCACCTCGCGTCTGATGTAATCTGTCAAGTACAGTAGACATGTGTCAGTGGAATGGGTGGGATGGAAACGGGGTGGTAGTTCCCGGGGTCTAACTTGCTGCCCTTTTTATACAGAGGGACTACTCTCGCGAGCTTAAATTCCTGTGGGACGTGGCCCTGTCTGATGGACAGGTTTGTTATGTGTGCCACTACGGGGGCAATAGCCACGGCTGCATCTCTGAGGAACCTAGTGGGAATGCCATCATGGCCTGTGGCCTTTGTTGGCTGTAGGGCTCTGAGTTTTAACAGCACGTCCTCAGCTGTAACAGGGGAGATCTTGAAACTGTCCTCAACAACCCCGAGAGTTCTGTAGAAGGCATTTATGTGCTGTTCACCATAAAGGCCTGAATGAGAGGGCAATTTGTCCACCAGTGTGGAAGCTATGGTTGTGAAGAAACCATTTAGACAGTTTGCCACGTTCCGTTTTTCAGAAATGAGCGAGCCGTTTAACTTGATGTTGAGGTTTGTGATTTTCGTTTTGAGCCTGTTGTTGCAGCCCAATTCCTTAAGGGACTTCCATAATTTTTTAGGCTGTTTCTTATTTTCCTCGATCTTCTCATTGAAGTAGTTCTTCTTGGCAGACTTAATCATGCCGGTTACCTCGTTCCGCAATTTTTACATTTTTCAAACTGCTGCTCATTTCTGTTTTTTTCTGAAACTGGCATAACTGTCATTCCTCAGTGTCATGGCCTTTAGGATGTCAGCATTCATCCATGGTTGAGTCCTCGCTTTCACCCTGATGACTTTCATGGGAGCCAGGCTGTCAACCACTGGTAAAAAGGCAGATTTAAAACAAGACCAGGCCTCCTCTGTAGATGTACAGTTAAGGACCTTTGACCAATCCAGTTTCTCCAGATCTGTGTTTAGTGCGTCACAGGTGTCATTTTTTAGTGATCTGAATCTGATTGTGTTGTGACAATTGACTACAGATTTGTGAAGTTTGCGAGTACAGAAAATGATTCATGGTCACTTACACTGCACTGTGCGACAGCTATACACTGTTCCACGGTGAGGGGCATGTTTCAATGTGACAGCTGTACACTGTTCCACGGTGAGGGGCATGTTTCAATGTGACAGCTATACACTGTTCCACGGTGAGGGGCATGTTTCAATGTGACAGCTGTACACTGTTCCACGGTGAGGGGCATGTTTCAATGTGACAGCTATACACTGTTCCACGGTGAGGGGCATGTTTCAATGTGACAGCTGTACACTGTTCCACGGTGAGGGGCATGTCTCAATGTGACAGCTATACACTGTTCCACGGTGAGGGGCATGTCTCAATGTGACAGCTATACACTGTTCCACGGTGTGGGGCATGTCTCAATGTGACAGCTATACACTGTTCCACGGTGAGGGGCATGTCTCAATGTGACAGCTGTACACTGTTCCACGGTGTGGGGCATGTTTCAATGTGACAGCTGTACACTGTTCCACGCATCCTTTTAATCTTTGGGTCAGCCTTATGGCATGCACCTGTAAGATAGACACTGCAGCTCATGGCTGAAATATAGCATTCAGCATGTACTACTTTCTATGAAACTATTTTATGGTATTATATTTAATTTCCATTATACAACCTGAAAATGTTTCAATAGCACAGACACTGATGTGCTTATGTAAAAAAAAAGACAAATACTTACTTATAATTACTTCATTAATTGGAAGGATCTGAAAAGGCCTCTTTCCCTTCCTTCCCTTATAGCTGTAGTGCCCCCAGAGTGCATTGGTCCCAATTCTCCTCAGCATCCTCCTCTCACCATCGTCCAGGCTCACGCCTGACTGTAGGCTAGGGTACTGAATCTATCTAAATCAAATGATCTGTTATTGTGGTGTTTCATATGTCAAAATACCAGGAAAGATATGTCACTGCACTCACTATTTTCTTCTTGAAAGTAGATTCTGTTTTAATCAGGTGGCACAAATTTTCCAAATCCCCTGTTGTTTGACAGGGTCCTCCAGCATGCTTTCTGGGGGAGGTTCCTCAGTATGTCTCCTGGCCTCCAGCAAGTTCTCCACCCTACTCATCGCAATGCTTACATTTTCTTCCATTAATTCAATCCTGAGGAGCATCCTCCGCTCAAATGCATCCAACAGCTTAACAACCTCTGTAATGTAAAGGTGTAATTACATTATGGTGGTGTTAAAATTAATGTCTGCAAACAATTATTCAGTCAAGTTAAAATAATTAATTTTGAAACAAACTCTGTAAAGTGTGTATGCAGGGTCCCTGTGAGGGTGGGGGTTTGATTATTCTGCAATAACTTGATGTAATCTTACCTTCCCTTATCTGGTGGCCCTCCTCAACACTGCTGCCTGTAGTGTTTACAAATACAGTTACCGAAGGAATCAAAGCTAATGTCACGGTTACGGTGGTTGGCAGGGGGCGTGGCCAAGCCACGTGCGCTGGGCGGCGCACACACACACACACCTGTACACTATCACCCGGTGTAATTGTTAATCACCTCACCTGGGGTATATATATATACGTTGTCTTTCCTTTACCCCAGCGTGAGGTCGTTACGTATACTTTATACTGCCCGTCTGTTCTGATACCCGTCGCCTGCCTACTACCCGGCCGGTCGGTCTCAGGACGCCGCTCCGCACCCGGCTGAGGACGCCGCTCCGCACCCGGCTGAGGACGACGCTCCGCACCCGTCGGAGGACGTCGCTCCGCACTCGTCGGAGGACGTCGCTCCGCACCCGTCGGAGGACGTCGCTTCGCACCCGCCTGAGGACGTCGCTCCGCACCCGCCTGAGGACGTCGCTCCGCACCCGCCTGACGACGTCGCTCCGCACCCGCCTGACGACGTCGCTCCGTATCCGCCCGACGACGTCACGCGGCCCCCGTCTGCTGACGCCGTGCCGTACCTGCCTGACTACGTCACGTGGCCCCCGTCTGCTGACGCCGCGCCGTACCCGCCTGACGACATCAAGTGGCCCCCGTCTGCTGACGCCACGCTGTATCCGCCCGACGACGTCACACGGCCCCCATCTGCTGATGCCGCGCCGTATCCGCCCGACGACGTCACGCGACCCCCGTCTGTCGACTACAGAGGGGGTCCTGAGCAGCCCCCAGAGGAGACTCCAGAGGAGGTCCCGGAGGAGACCCCTAGAGGAGACCCCCGGAGGAGGTTCCAGAGGAGACCTCCAGAGAGGACTCCTACCGACCTGGGCAGAAGGGGTGGCTCTCACCCACCAAATCTCCTCCACCCCCCCGGATCATCGACTGGGAGGCAGACGGTCCAGAGGAGCGGGGTTGGCCCCCGCACCGTTACTGTCTGGATCTGTTCTTTTCCCTTGACTGCCACCGGGAACACCCCTTCAAGCCAGGTTGGACGCCAGGAAGCGCCCGTTGAGGGGGGGGTACTGTCACGGTTACGGTGGTTGGCAGGGGGCGTGGCCAAGCCACGTGCGCTGGCGGCGCACACACACACACACCTGGACACTATCACCCGGTGTAATTGTTAATCACCTCACCTGGGGTATATATACGTTGTCTTTCCTTTACCCCAGCGTGAGGTCGTTACGTATACTTTATACTGCACATTGTTCTCCCGTCTGTTCTGATACCCATCGCCTGCCTACTACCCGGCCGGTACTTCGCACCCGACGCCGCCTGCGGACTATCTGAGTGATACTTCGCACCCGTCGCCTGCCTACTACCCCTGCCGGTACTTCGCACCCGACATCCCGGTACGCAGACTCCTCCCCCGTCCCGGACTACTCGTCGGTCTACTACCTGCCGGTACTCCGCGGATCGTCCTTCCCGTCTACCCTTGTGTGTCTTTGAGAATAAAGCCGTTCGTATCGCCCCACTGTGTCGTTGTCTGCGTTCGGGGTCCAACCCACTCCCCTCTTCGTGACAGCTAATATCAATTTAAAACAAAATTCCATACCGCCAATGAAGTGCAGTACCACAAACTGCTTTTTAATGATTAGTTATTTATTATATTTTTGAATAATGATTTATGATGATAATAATAATTCCATTTTGTTGTTGGTGTGAGGCAGGTCAGAGTTGGTTCACAAGGTGTGAAGGATGGAAACTATAACCCTTGATCCATGGGCTTCCTCCACCATAAACACCCTCCTCTCAAGGGTGCTCTCATCTAGAAAGGGCATTTCAGTTGTTCTGATATTGGCATAAACACAGGAGTCACAGGGTGTCATGGTGGATGGCTGCAGGTTGGTGTCAACTCTACACAGGAAAGTCCTCTCCTTTTCATTTGCAGACACAACCTCACAGCATTCCTCACTACTTAGGAGGAACATTTTGTTCCTTCCCTTGACCGCCGTCCTCTGCGTCTTATTTTGGATTTTGGATTTTCCTCCAGGCGGTTGGCAACTTGCAGGAGTGGATTTTTCCCTGATCTCGCCATTATTTTAATTTGCTGCAGCTTATTCTCAAATGGGTCAAGTGGTCAAGTGGTTAAGTGGTCAAGGGACCCAAATTGGTTTACATCAGCTGCAAGATGCAATAGTGAGAGTACATTGTAAACCAAAAATCGTTGGTTGCTTAGAATCCCCCCTTGTTCAACAAAGTATTGTAGAAGATTCTGTGCATACGAACTGTGCGTTGCAGCCAGTTGTGGGGAGTCTAAAATGCACAGAGCTGTGCTGAAGGCCATGAAATGTTCAAAAAGATCTTCCTGGAGTATGCCTTTTAGCACAATCTTCCACGTTAACGTTATATTATTGAACAATCATTTTCTAACTTTATAAAATACAATAAATTAAAAATGACTATTTAAACATACATGTCTTTCAGAGCGTTACACAGCCCTTTAATTGTTATTATTACCACTTCTATTTGACTTAATGATTGTTCTTGTAGTTAAAGACGTATGGGGAAACCCTATATAAACAGAATGTGTTAAGAGCTTCAGGCCCTAGAACTCTTCATGTGGTCAACAGCCTTCATGTCATGTGACCCAGAAGTCATCTCTATAGCCTAATAGCCCTTACTATGGCTATTGCATATCTTCCGTTACGTGTAAGCATGTGATTTTCTGCTGTGGGTTCCTTAGTGGCACCTGGTGCTGGGACACTACATTTAGTATCGCTACATTCTCACACACTAAACATTAGTATAAAATCTTTGGCATCGTGTTTTTCCAGTTTTCATGTGAACCATTTTCACAAACAATCGAGTGCTGACCAGTACGAACTAGAGAAAGAACGGACACTAGCAATTCACTTCAATGGGGAGTTATCCAAACCACTTGTAACGTTAGCCATTTGACTTGAGGTCCATTTAGATTAGATTAGATTCAAATTGATTGTCATTGCACAGCACAAGCAGGGGCGGACTGGCAATCTGGCAGTTCTGGCAAATGCCAGAAGGGCCGACGCACTTTTGAGCCGCCGTTTGCTGAAAAAAGAAATTACGTAAAGAAATTCAACGCAGGTGGCTACACTGGCGTATCACACCGGCCCACTATATAGAATGGCCCATTCCACCCCCTTTCTGAAAGTGGGCCGGTCAAGGGACTAAATGCCAGGGCCGAATTTTTGTCCCAGTCCGCCCCTGAGCACAAGTACAGAACAGCGAACATAATTTGGCATTTTAAACAGAGTGCAAATGTTGCAGTAGTACGTGCATGGTAATATATCATTTACAGTTTACAGTGGCTAAAAGACTGTCTACTAGGTATAACAATTGTTATACGATTACTTATAGAGCATGTATGAGATATGTGCATAATAATAGGTGTGTGTATGTATATATATATATATATATATATATATATATATAAGTCATTTTTGTCTTGTCTCCCACTTCCTGTTTTATTTTAGTACTCACCTTTTGTGTCTCATTCCAGGTCCCTTGACTCCCTAGCCGTGTGTGTGTGTGTGTGTGTGTGTGTGTGTGTGTGTGTGTGTGTGTGTGTGTGTGTGTGTGTGTGTGTGTGTGTGTGTGTGTGTGTGTGTGTGTGTGTGTGTGTGTGTGTGTGTGTGTGCCTGCCTCGTCAGCGTTAGCCCCGCCCTGTGTGTCTCCACCTGTTCCTTGTTACCTCATGTTTAAGTCTCCAGTTCCCGGGTCTGGTGCCAGTTCGTCTTGTCCTGTCGTGATGGCAGTAGTCTGCGTACCAGTGTTTTCCTCTCTGGTTTCAAGCCTGATTCGTGCGCCCGAGGTTTTGTTCCAGTAAGTTTTGTTCCTCATTTTGTGAGTGATGAGTTTCTTTTCTGACAACCTTAGTTGTGACATTTTTTTGTGATGGTTAGTTTTGGATCCTCATGCTGAGGACATGTTTTGGAATAAAGTATTTTCTCATACTTCACCTGTGTCTCCTGGGTCGTACATTTGAGTCCTACTACCTTGTCTGTTTGAGTTGTATGTATCTCTTGGGCAGAGTCCAAACTAGGGGGGTTGATGCGAACAGCATAAGCCGTGGGTTCAGGGAAGGACAATCGGAAATATCGTTGACCTTCTTGTCAAAGATCGTCCGGGAGCCGAGAGGAGGAGGTGGGGGGGGGGGGGATGGAGGAAAAGGTTTCAAATAGTTTAGTGAGAGATCAAATCTCTCAGCAGATCAAATAATTGTATCCACACTCAGTTAGGGCTGGTAGACAGACAGATGAGGGTTCAGTAAGAGCTGGTAGACATATAGGTGAGGGTGAGGGTTTGGTAAATAATTAATTAAAATAAGGAACTATACAGAGCCTTCTTGAATTCCTATTGGTCCTTGTCCTTCCTTAGCGTCTTGTCGACAGGCTTCCTGGTCGTCAGATGCTGGAGTGTGAGTCTCGTCTGTTGATTCTCTCATGAATCCTGTTATTTTAGATCCATCGATAAGACGGCGCTAACTCACTTTGGATTGATTTAAAACCAACTTGAACCCATGTTGGTTTCGTGTCCGTCAATAGACAGTGTTTTAGTAGGTTAATTAATCCAGAACATGATTCATCATTTACTTCAAATACTTAAACATATATCAGATTATTTATGGTGGGTTCGAACTGTCAAAACGAAACTAGTCTACTGGCCGTTCGATGATGTCGTTAATAAAAGTACAATATACAGATTGGAGTGAATACAATGTCTACTTTTAGTTAACCTTTAATCCGAGGTATTATGGACACTCAGAGATATCTTATTAACTTTTTCACCGTTCTTGTTGAATCCTTAAACAGACACACACACACACACACACACACCTTTGTGGTGTGTGTGTGTGTTCTCAACAAAAGTCAGATTTAATCTCACTTTAATTTCCTGAATAAATTATAACATTCCACTGTGTACATACATCTACTGATGCCTAGTCTGGACACATCTTCAGTGATGTTCCTGGAATCATAGGACGTTTCGGGTCTCGCAACATCATACGCCCTCCTCCAGGTGACCCAGCCGGGGCTGATCAGACCCCAGCTTGTGTCCAGATGGCTAGCTAGCTACCATGACTCCATGGCTCCCCTCTTTTGAGCCACAGCCATCTTGAGGCCCTCTCTGCCGCATCGATGGTACTGCTCTCCTGATGGCTCTCCTCTTTCTCACTCCCTCGATGCCTAAACTGCTGAAGGCTCTGACCAAGGAACGGGCTGCGAATCCTCTGCATCCAACTTCCACCGGGAAACACCTTGCTCTCCAACCAGCCTGCTGACAGTCGCTCACCAGTCCTGCGTACTTGGAGAGCTTCCTTTCAAAGGCTTCTTCCAAGCGATCTTCCCACGGGACTGTCAGCTCCAGCAGCACAGCTTGCTTGGTGGACTCACACACAAGAACAATGTCTGGTCGCAGGGTGGTGACTGCAATATGGCTGGGGAACTTCAGCTGATGTTCAAGGTCCACCAACAACTGCCAGTCTCTTGCAGACGTCAGGATGCCTGCAGATGTTTTTCTGGCAGAAGTTGGCTTGTCCCCAGCTCTGACAAAGGCGATGGTGTCCTTGGAGTGTCAGAACTGCTTTGACCACGCCAGTCCTGCGCTGATGGCTTCAGCAATGGTCTTCAGGACTTGGTCATGCCTCCACCTGTACCGTCCATCTCCAAGTGCCTTTGTACAGCAACTGAGGATGTGTTCCAGGGTTCCTCGCTTGGAACACAATGGGCATGCTGGTGTCTCTGCTATGCCCCATGTGTGCAGATTTGACGGGCTTGGAAGCACATCATATACTCCTTGGATTAGGAATTTGATGCGGTGAGGCTCGGCTTTACAAAGCTCAGCCCAGGTCACTTTCCTCTCAACCGCATTCTCCCATCTCGTCCAAGCTCCCTGTTGCTTCATTCCCACTGCCTTGCAGGTTCTTGTCTCCTCCACTGCTGCTCTCACCTCCTCCTGAACAAGACGGCGCCCTTCCTTCCCCCTGGTGTTCATTTGGGGAGTTGGAAAGGATCCTAGCCCAGCTCGACCTCGTGTGACCACTCCCACCAGGCTCTTGTGACGCAGCCTTGCCTCTGCCTCTTGAACTGCTTCCTCTGCCCTCCATTTCCTGCCAGTCCTCACTTGGATCCCTGCTTTAGCCACCTTCGGATCACTTGAGTCCCTGTATTGAACCACTTCTCTGGCTCTAGTTACCTTGAATTCCTCCTCCAAGGATTTGAAAGGCAGTTGCAGCTTGTTGGTGTTCCCGTAGAGTGCAATGCTGCTCAGGCTCCTTGGTAACCCAAGCCATCTCCGGAGGTGGTTGCTGACCCTCCTCTCTAGGGTCTCAACTGTTGAGATAGGGACCGCATAGACAAGGAGGGGCCACAGAATCCTGGGAAGAATGCCATGTTGGTAGACCCAGGCTTTAAACTTCCCAGGTAGGCCTGACTTGTCCACGGATTTCAGCCAGCCATCCAACTCAGTGCAGGTCGACTGGATAGATGTTGTGTCTCTCAGAGAGCAGTCAAAAACTTTTCCTAAGCTCTTGACTGGCTTCTCTGAGATAGATGGGATGGCTGTGTCTGCGATGTTAAACCGGAACATGTCCACCACCTTCCCTTTCCTCAGCACCATTGATCTGGATTTGGCGGGTTTGAAACGATCCGGGCCCACTCCACCAGCTCTTCAAGCCCCTTCAGAATCCACCGGCAGCCTGGGACTGATTCTGTCATGACTGTGAGGTCATCCATGAATGCCCTGATGGGTGGTTGCCGTTGTCCGGAATTTGTGCGTTCGTTCCAGAATGTTATAAAGAAGGTTAAAATAAGTTATTTCATAAATAATAATAATTTATTCTCTCCATGTCAGAATGAATGGTTAAAAGTGTTCTAAAGTGTTGCAAGCTACAGTAAGATGTTTGGATGTCAATGAGATCAAACAAAAGCTTCCTGTTTTACCTGTCAGGTCAAGGGGTGGGGCCATAGGACAGGGGACGGGGCCATGTGACAGGGGGAGGGGCTATGTGGAAGGGGGAGGGGCTATGTGGAAGGGGGAGGGGCAATAAGTCTCTCTACAGCATACACTCTCAAAGTGCGGCCCGCGGGCCAATGGCGGCCCTCGGAAATGTTTCTGGTGGCCCGCGATACACTAAGGTGTTTATGGAAGCCCGTTTCCGCCACTTGAAATTTTTTTTTTTTAAAGTCGCCACTTGAAAAAAGAAAAGAAAATTAAAAAAAGGAACTTGAAAGAAAAAGTATCTCATAATTATGACTTAACTATCTCAGAATTCTGAGATACTATCTCAGAATTATGACTTAAGTATCTTACAATTATGACTTACTCATACTTAAGTCATAATTATGAGATAAAGTGGGTTGGACCCCGAACGCAGACGCCGACAAGTGGAGTGATACGAACGGCTTTATTTACTGGAAACACACACAAAGTCACAAGGGTGCACTGGGGAGACGATCCGTGGAGTACCTGCAGGTAGTTGACCGGCGAGTAGTCCGGGACAGGGGAAGGAGTCTGTGTACCGGGGATATCGGGTGCGAAGTACCGGCAGGTAGTTGGCAGGCGATGGGTATCAGACGGGAGAACTTCGTGCATTGTAGACTAACCACCTCACGCTGGGGTAAAGGAAAGGCAACGTATGTATACCCCAGGTGAGGTGATAAACAATTACCCGGGGAGATTGTGTCCAGCTGTGTGTGTGTGTGTGTGTCGCCAGCGCACGTGGCTTGGCCACGCCGCCTGCCAACCAACGTGATTGTTTGTTGACAGGAGCGTGTGTGCGCCGGCAGCGCACGTGGCTAGGCCACGCCCACTGCCAACCACCGTAGCCGTGACAATCCACAATACAATTGTAGACGTGCTCCCATATCTGAGGAAGTGAGAGTGTGTGAATTGATCTATTTAATGCATGGAAATTGAACCTAATCAATCATGGATCGTGAACACATTGAGGAATATTTCAAATGTGGTTTTACAAATGATAAAATCCTTGTTTTACTGGCTGAATTGCATGGGGTTGTTCTAAGCAAACGGACACTGGAAAGGATTTTAAGCAAGAAGAAACTTTGGCGCAGGAAGAACAGAACGGATGTGGCTGAGGTGGAGGCTTTCATTCAACTGCAACTGGAAACCTCCGGTCAGTGTCACGGATAGAGGTGGATGCACCAAACATGCTGGATGAATGGCATTGGGACTGACAGGGAAACAGTTTGAGTTTTGTTGCGTTTATTAGATGGTGAAGGAGTTGGCCTGAGGTCAAGAAATCGACTGCGGAGACGAGTTTACCACAGCTGTGGTCCAAACTATGTTTGGCACATTGATGGCTACGATAAACTTAAGCCATTTGGAATCGCAATAAGTGGATGCATTGATGGCTTTTCCAGAAGCCTTATATGGCTTGAAGCCTACAAGACAAATAATAACCCAGCGGTCATTGCTGGCTACTACATGGATGCGGTGATTAAAGCTGAAGGTTGCCCTAAAAGAATACCAGTAGATTTAGGAACAGAAAATGTCCATATGGCCGACATGCAAAGGTTCTTCATTTGTCGGAGGATCGACCGGAGACCGACGCTGTGACATTTGGTCCAAGCTGGGAACCAGCGGGTTGAGAGGTGGAGGCTAACCTTACGCACTGAATGGCTCCAGTTTGGGATGGACCTCTTTGACAAAAAAGCTCACAATACAGGTGAGCTTGAGTTGGTAATTGCATAATAGACATACACTGACTATGTGTTCACTTATTATTGCAACAGGAGACATTATGAGTTTGTAAATGTATTGAAAGTATTCATTAAATACCTTAAAATGATGACAATATGTGTTCATACTGTGTTCATAAAAATATGCTGAATGACCTACATCTCACAGAAAAAGTAATTGAAAAATGTAATAAATTCACATATTAATGAAATGAATCACATTCATTAATCAAATGAATTGACTTGCCTCCCAGGAAGACCTAAATGAAGTTGATTGGGCTTGGAATAACCACAGGATACGCCCAGTACACAACTCACCAAGTCCTCATGGTGGCCCGTCCATCATGCATGCTGTGCCTCGAATGTACGGAGCCAGGGACTATCTGCATCCCGTCGGCCTGGAAAAGGTTGAAGCCTGCTTGTGTGTTCAAAGACTTTCCATGTGATGAAGATGTGTTTAATGTATGTGTAGACCATATTTCTGAGCATAATCTAACAAATGATGTGTTTGCAACAGTGGATCTGTATATTAGACTTGGACAGCTGATAAGCAATGGCTTGGAGCTAGAGCCTTAAAAGTGAAACATGTCTGTGTTTCTGTCATACTGTCTGTCTTTGAGAGTCTAAAACATAATCCAGAGGAACGGACCTCTCCCCAACTCCCGAGGGTGGAGTGGGTGGGTGGGGTGATGGTGGTGATGGTGGAGTGGGTGTGTGGGGTGATGGTGGTGAGGGTGGAGTGGGTGGGTGGGGTGATGGTGGTGAGGGTGGGGTGATGGTGGTGAGGGTGGAGTGGGTGGGTGGGGTGATGGTGGTGAGGGTGGAGTGGGTGGGTGGGGTGATGGTGGTGATGGTGCTGAGGGTGGGTGGGGTGATGGTGGTGAGGGTGGAGTGGGTGGGTGGGGTGATGGTGGTGAAGGTGGTGAGGGTGGAGTGGGTGGGTGGGGTGATGTTGGTGAGGGTGGAGTGGGTGGGTGGGGTGATGTTGGTGAGGGTGGAGTGGGTGGGTGGGGTGATGGTGGTGAGGGTGGAGTGGGTGGGTGGGGTGATGGTGGTGAGGGTGGAGTGGGTGGGTGGGGTGATGGTGGTGAGGGTGGAGTGGGTGGGTGGGGTGATGGTGGTGAGAGTGGAGTGGGTGGGTGGGGTGATGGTGGAGTGGGTGGGTGGGGTGATGGTGGTGAGGGTGGAGTGGGCGGGTGGGGTGATGGTGGTGAGGGTGGAGTGGGTGGGTGGGGTGATGGTGGTGAGGGTGGAGTGGGTGGGTGGGGTGATGGTGGAGTGGGTGGAGTGGGTGGGTGGGGTGATGGTGGTGAGGGTGGAGTGGGTGGATGGGGTGATGGTGGTGAGGGTGGAGTGGGTGGGTGGGGTGATGGTGGTGAGGGTGGAGTGGGTGGGTGGGGTGATGGTGGTGGAGGAGAGCTAAAGTTGATTTGAGTAAAGAGTAACATGACACTTGTGTGCGTGCGTCACGTTCTAGTCTAATGACGTCAGAGCCTTCTTGAGTTCCTATTGGTCCTTGTCCTTCCTTAGCGTCTTGTCGACAGGCTCCCTGGTCGTCAGATGCTGGAGTGTGAGTCTCGTCTCTGTTGATTCTCTCATTACATTACATTACATTATATAACATTACATTACATTACAGTCATTTAGCAGACGCTTGTATCCAAAGCGACTTCCATCTCTTTCTTCTAGATCCATCGATATGACGGCGCTAAGAGGGATACTGCTGTTGCTTTGTTGTCTCGGTGTGTCCTCAGGTAACACCGAGACACTACTCTACTTTTAGTTAATCTTTAATCCCAGGTGTTATGGACACTCGGAGATATCTTATTATTCTTGTTGAATCCTTAAACGCACACACACACACACACACACACACACCAACCACACACCTTTGATAATAGGTTACTAAATACAACGAAGTCTAAAGTATATTGTGTTCACGTTCTCAACAGAAGACAGATTTAATCTCACTTTAATTTCCTGAATAAATTAGAACATTCCAGAATGTTAGAAAGAATGTGAAAATAGAAGTAATGTAATTCATTCAAATCGATATGCTTCGAATTATACATTTTGTAATGTAGTTATTTCATAAATAATAGTTTATTCTGTCCATGTCAGCATGAATGGTTAAAAGTGTTTTAAAGCTACAGTAAGATGTTTCCATGTCAATGAGATCAAACAAAACGGCCAGGGGGCGGGGCCATATATCAGGGGGCGGGGCCATATAGCAGGGGGCGGGGCTATGTGGAAGGGGGAGGGGCAACATGGCAGGGGGAGGGGCTATGTGGAAGGGGGAGGGGCAATATGTCTCTACAGTGATAGACAGTATTAACCTGTCTGTCTGTCTGTCTGTCTGTCTACAGTAATGCACAGTATTAACCTGTCTGTCTGTCTACAGTGATGTACAGTATTAACCTGTCTGTCTGTCTGTCTGTCTTTCTGTCTTTCTACAGAGATCCACTCTCTGAAGTATTTTCACACAGCGTCGTCTGGACTCTCAAACTTCCCAGAGTTTGTGGTTGTTGGGATGGTGGATGAAGTTCAGATCTCTCACTATGACAGCAACAGCCAGAGAACAGAACCCAGACAGGTGTGGATGGAGCAGATCACCAGAGATAACCCACACTACTGGGAGAGAGAAACTGAAATGTCTTTTAGTGACCAGCAGAACTCCAAAGTCGACATTGAGACTGTTAAGAAGCGCTTTAACCAGACAGGAGGTAAGTTTATATCTAATGTCTTAACTCTCAACATGAAGATATCATTCTAATGTTATAATAAATAAATACACATATGTACATACCAGTGGCGAAGCGTGTCTATCACAACTGGACCTTCTGTAGACCAGGGGTTCCCCAACGTTTCAGCCCGCGACCCCCAACATAACAGACCCCCCCCCCCCCCACTATCACCGGAGGGACTGGAACATTAAAAACAACGTGTGCACAGATCTTCACCATCGAGAACATCGTGAAGTCCAAGGGGGGGGGGGGGGGGGGGTAATCGTGATATTGAAAATTGTGTGTGGCTTTTTTTTCAGCTGCAAATGATACTGTCGTGAATCTGTCGGAATCAAAATTCCTTTATTCGTCACCCGTACATATATCAAAATATCTATGCACACGTTATTATTAACAATAAAAACCTCATGGTCACATCAAGAGGATTCTGAAATCATCTCGCGACCCCCCCCCCCCCTCGGGGTCCCGCGACCCCCACTTTGGGAACCCCTGCTGTAGACCACCACCCCCACCATCACCACCACCATTCGAAAATTCAGTTGTTCTAGTCAGACGGACGTCACGGAGGAGTCACTTTATGCCTTATATCATTTAGGAAGATCAGATTGTCGCAGCCAATTCCCAAGTGTACCATAGTTGTAAAGCAGAGTCCATGTAGTGAAGTAACAGACCACCACAGACCACCACACACAGGCTATCGGTTAAAGGGACGGTCTAACACGCTTCACGTGAAAAGGCTTAACGTAACTTTGGAACTTTAAGTTCCAAAATAGCGATCAATAATCACCAAATGTCTCTGGCATATGTCTTGTCATTAGCACTTTCACCTGTCAAAATGAAAGTGAAAAGGTGAAAGTGCTAATGACAAAACATATGCAAATTAGGTGATTATTGATCGCGGTTTTGTAACTCTTAGTTACGTCAAGTCTTTTCACGTTAAGCGATGCAAAGAAAGATCAAGTCCAAACTCTCAATTCAAATGCACAACAATGCTTAACAAACCCAAGTCAGCCATTAACTAATCAGTCAACAAGTGTGTGGAAACAAAATGCAACAACCAGCTGAGACAAAACCAGCAAAGACAAATGAGTGTCACTCACCAATGATGTTCACTTAAAGACCAAATCCATTCTCCTGTCCTTCTGGATGAATGGTTCGACCACCATCAGGTCATAAAGATGATCGCTTTTCAGATCCAAAATAAGTTCCAATTCCCTGCTCTCTTGTCGGTCCCAAACAGCAACACTCCCATCAGTAGAGCCTCTTGTGGCTAGTAGAGCCCGTTAGCCACGGGTATCGTTCCCAGTTGCTACTCTGAAAATGGCGAACATAGCCTGCTTTAACTACTTGAGTCAGCTCCAGATTGTCAGGTGTTGGACGGCCTTTTTTAATAATGTCCATCTTAACATTAAATGGTCGTCTTGAAAATGGTTCAGACAATAAATCCGCAACGACATCATCTTCACCTGTTGCCATTTTGACGTAAAAAAAACAACGTAGAAAACGTAACACTACGCTAGATCCACTCTCGCGCCAGCCACCACCTTGCACCTTCTAGCTCCACATTGAGCTGCGGGGAAATCTAAAAGAATACGCCCATTGGCTACAAATCACGATATGATTGGTTGATCAAATTGTCAATCCAAACGTACGCTCTCATTCAGTCTAAGGGCCAATGTCAGCGGGAATACTTTGGTTGAAGGATATTCTTCCCAGCAACCCAGAAAAATATCTGATTGGTTGCATTGTTTTTCCAACACAAAACCACTCAAATGCGTCGTGCATGGACCGAGAAAGACAAACAAATCAACGTAACACTGTAATATAACACAGATACGATTCTCATTTATTCATTTTATTAAAATTTTATTAAATGTTATTAAATTGTATTACATTTTATTAATACAATTAATTTCGAGTTTTTGGTTTCATCTGAGAGTTCCAGGGTCTTCTCTGAATACCTTGAAGGCCCTGACGCTTCACCACTGCTACATACACATGTATACAAATACACATATAATAATAGAATAAGTACATGAACACAATACAAAACATGAATCTGAATCTGAATTCAGAACAAGAGTATTCATGTAAGTAGTGTAGCAGTACTCAGTGTAGAAGTACTCAGTGTAGCAGTACTCAGTGTAGCAGTACTCAGTGTAGAAGTACTCAGTGTAGCAGTACTCAGTGTAGCAGTACTCAGTGTAGAAGTACTCAGTGTAGAAGTACTCAGTGTATCAGTATTCAGTATAGCAGTACTCAGTGTAAAAGTACTCAGTGTAGCAGAACTCAGTGTAGAAGTACTCAGTGTAGCAGTACTCAGTGTAGAAGTACTCAGTGTAGCAGTACTCAGGGTATAAGTATTCCAAGTATTGGAGTATAGATTGAGTCTAAAAGTTGTCATTCAACATGACTAAACCAATCCATTGACTTCCCAGATAAAGTCACATGACATGTAGTAGAGGAAGGACAAACCAGGTGATGTATTGTGGGAGGAGCTACATTGGCTTCTGGAGAAACAGTCCACAGGAAAAGAGTTCTCTTGGTTAACAGTTGAAGAGTCAACTGAAGTTCAGTGTCCCATTGAGTTCACATGCTCTCTCTCTCTCTCTCTCTCTCTCTCTCTCTCTCTCTCTCTCTCTCTCTCTCTCTCTCTCTCTCTCTCTCTCTCTCTCTCTCTCTCTCTCTCTCTCTCTCTCTCTCTCTCTCTCTCTCTCTCAGGTTCCCACATATATCAGTGGATGTATGGTTGTGAGTAGGATGGTGATACTGGTGGTTATGAACAGTATGGTTATGATGGGGAGGACTTCAGGAAGAACTACCTCACCAAGGTGTGTGTTGATTGGCTGAAGAAGTTCCTGGCCTATGGGAAGAGCACTCTGCAGAGAACAGGTATAGTCACATGACCAGGTGGGCGTCGACAGACCCCCCCCCCCCTCTCTCTCTCTCTCGCTCTCGCTCTCTCTATCTTTTCCCCTCTCTCTCTCTTCTGTCTGTCTGTCTGTCTGTCTGTCTGTCTGTCTGTCTGTCTGTCTGTCTCTCTCTCTCTCTCTCTCTCTCTCTCTCTCTCTCTCTCTCTCTCTCTCTCTCTCTCTCTCTCTCTCTCTCTCTCTCTCTCTCTCTCTCTCTCTCTCTCTCTCTCTCTCTCTCTCTCTCTCTCTCTCTCCTGTACTGACCGTGTATATATTATTATTCAACAGTTGATATAACTGCATACCCCTGCTTACTTCCTGCTGTATATACATTTATGTATCTTTATCTTATTGATACAACTGCATACCTCTGCTCACTAACTGTTTATACTTACTTTTATACTTGTGTATACTTACCTGTGTGTATATATATATATATATATATATATATATATATATATATACCTATAATTCTGTACATATCTCATACCTGCTCTATTAGTAAGTACTATAAGTAAGTAATTGTATACCTGGTTTTTATTAATAACCGTTTTTAAATCTTATTTAACCACTGTACATGATGTATTACCATGCACTTAACTGCAACATTTGCTCTCTCTCTCGTCCGTCGGTGTCTCTGCTCCAGAGGAGCCCCTCTTCCCCAGTGGTGTGCCACGCTACAGGCTTCTACCCTAACAGGGTGGTGGTGTTCTGGAGGAGAGACCACCAGGAGCTCCATGAGCACGTGGACCACGGGGAGGTCCTCCCCAACCACGACGGGACCTTCCAGGTCAGCGTTGGCCTGAACCTGACGTCGGTCCCACCGGAGGACTGGCGGACGTACGAGTGTGTGGTCTGGCTGAAAGGCATCGAGGACATCCTGGTCCCGCTGGACCCGGCCCTCATCAGGACCAACTGGGGAGGAGATGGAGGTAGGGCGTCTCCACCTCATCACTACCTGGACACATCTGAAGCAACGTGGTAAACACACCGCTCTCAGGAAGGGCTCACTTCAGAGGAACACGTTGGATTGTGGGTAAATGAGTCCTATGAATAGAGCTAAGCTAAGCTAAGTCCCTGAGTGACCCTGAACTCCAGAACAGATTCCACTGGAGTAGTCAGACTGCCATTGTGTTGGTATGTAGCATCACGTGTCCATAGACATGTGGTTCAAGGGTGGAGGGATGGATGAGTGATGGACTCTGTCCACCATATATGATTACAGACCTGCTTTTCTTCTCTTGATTTACCTGAAGGTATCAGCACCCCCATCATCATTGGGTCTGTGGTTCTCCTCCTCGCTGCTGTTGGAATCTGTGTTGGAGTCTTTGTGTCCAAGAGGAGGAACGGTGAGTGAATCCAACTCTTCAGGAGGACCAACACCTGAACTCCACCTGCTCCTACTTCCTTCCCCCTTGTTGCGTCCGTTCCTACAATCTGATTGGTTGTGGTCATACACTAGTGGTCTCCATCTCTGAGTGAAGAACCTCCTCTAGTGTCGTGTCTACAGTGTTGTTGTGGCGTTAAGAATATCAAAGTGTAATAACATTCAGATATTTACCACTATTACAACACTGATCATTTATCTTGATCCTTAGAGTCAGCCAAGCAACGTCTGGCTGGTGATTAAAATGTGTTTTTACTGCAGATTAACACTTCAGTATTGGATGAGTCTCTGGAATGAACTATACAGCTCTGTTGACCTAGATACATCTAGCTCACTGGACTATACAGCTCTGTTGACCTAGATACATCTAGCTTACTGGACTATACAGCTCTGTTGACCTAGATACATCTAGCTCACTGGACTATACAGCTCTGTTGACCTAGATACATCTAGCTCACTGGACTATACAGCTCTGTTGACCTAGATACATCTAGCTCACTGCACTATACAGCTCTGTTGACCTAGATACATCTAGCTCACTGGACTATACAGCTCTGTTGACCTAGATACATCTAGCTCACTGGACTATACAGCTCTGTTGACCTAGATACATCTAGCTCACTGGACTATACAGCTCTGTTGACCTAGATACATGTAGCTCACTGGACTATACAGCTCTGTTGACCTAGATACATCTGGCTCACTGGACTATACTGCTCTGTTGACCTAGATACATCTAGCTCAGTGAATTCACCTCCTCACATTCTGCTACTTACCAGGTTCTGACACCAGCTCTGAGGTCCCTGGGGAACAGAATCCAGCTCCTGAGGCCCAACCTCTGAACACAGAGTCAGTATTTGGTGACATCACAACATTTTAGAGGAGGGTGATCATATATTTACAGAACATACAATACACACAACAGTACATTACTGCAATATATCATCAGTAATATATTAACAGTATTATCTTAACATCATCACAGTAATATATGAACAGTATTATCTTAACATCATCACAGTAATATAGTAACAGTATTATCTTAACATCATCACAGTAATATAGTAACAGTATTATCTTAACATCATCACAGTAATATAGTAACAGTATTATCTTAACATCATCACAGTAATATAGTAACAGTATTATCTTAACATCATCACAGTAATATAGTAACAGTATTATCTTAACATCATCACAGTAATATAGTAACAGTATTATCTTAACATCATCACAGTAATATAGTAACAGTATTATCTTAACATCATCACAGTAATATATTAACAGTATTATCTTAACATCATCACAGTAATATAGTAACAGTATTATCTTAACATCATCACAGTAATATAGTAACAGTATTATCTTAACATCATCACAGTAATATAGTAACAGTATTATCTTAACATCATCACAGTAATATAGTAACAGTATTATCTTAACATCATCACAGTAATATAGTAACAGTATTATCTTAACATCATCACAGTAATATAGTAACAGTATTATCTTAACATCATCACAGTAATATAGTAACAGTATTATCTTAACATCATCACAGTAATATAGTAACAGTATTATCTTAACATCATCACAGTAATATAGTAACAGTATTATCTTAACATCATCACAGTAATATAGTAACAGTATTATCTTAACATCCTCACATTGATATCTTGACTCATGCTAAATGGGTTCATCCTGTCTTGTTCTTCCTTCCTGTTTAGGGTCAACTGAACCATGAAGACTCTTCTCCCGTTCAGCTTAAAGCAGCACAGAGTAGACTGCTGCTCATTTACAATCATTACTAACAGCCTTCAGCTAACTTCACATGCTATGAGTGATCAATTACAATAACATTCATATGTGCTTTTATCTTGAAATCAGTCATCAATCTGTACTAAAATTTTAAATCAATGTCATCACTGTATTTGGGATTGATTTGATGAACTCGCCGACTATAATAGTTTCATAATTAGTAAGAACAGAAACATATGGATGAGCTGAGATGAAATGATGGCTCCACACACGGTAGACCAACGTGTGGATGTTATTAAGCCATCGCCTTCTTTCAGCACCGAGAGCCAGAGTTTGCTCCCCTTGATTTTGGATTATAGTTGATTTATTTTATATTGTATTTGATTATAAAAAAAAACTTGAATTGGCAACTTTCACGAGTGCTATTGTGGCCACAATTCTACACTGTGCAGATCTATGTTATGACTGATAGAGCGCTCCAAAAGAACCAAACAAAGAGTTTAAAGGGCTGACTAATAGTGAGTCTGTAGCTGACAGCAGATTGTAAATCCACCAACATGGCCGACTTCCGCTTCTCCGGTCGTATTTTCATTAGATTTGACTTGATTTGCAAATCATCAATTCAAGAATTTTGACTAAATTGAGTCGAGTTTGAATATTGATTCGTTGAATGTTTTATGTTTTAATTTGATTTAATCATTTTCTGTCTATTTTTGGTATTGGATTGTTTGAAAGTTTTCCTAATTCTCACTGTTGTCTTTGGGTTATTCTGTCAATAAAATACTGTAAATATAATAATTAATAATTTTCCATAATGTCAGGTTGTTAGGTTAGAGTTTTTATTTGAGTTCATAATAATAATAATAATAATAATAATACATTCAATTTCATATCGCGCTTTTCTTGTCACCCAAGGTGTTTTACAGACATGGTAAAATTGCACGTACAGTAAAATCATTTAATAGTTCTATAGATTAAAATAAGACAGATACAATAAATGACATATATATATATATATTTATATAATTAAGATTGAAATAAACAGGATTATAATTCAAAATGTAAAGTCCTGGGAACCATCAATGTTGATAGAGGATGTCTGGGCGGACCGGGTGACGGAGTTTGGGCCAGGATGAGGATCACCATCTATTGCAGTTGAGTTGGAGAAAGTTCTGTTGCATCCATGTTATTATATCAGAAAGGAAGGTGGTGAGGGTGGAGTGGGTGGTGGGGTGATGGTGGTGATGGTGGAGTGGGTGGGTGGGGTGACGGTGGTGAGGGTGGAGTGGGTGGGTGGGGTGATGGTGGTGAGGGTGGAGTGGGTGGTGGGGTGAGGGTGGAGTGGGTGGGTGGGGTGAGGGTGGAGTGGGTGGGTGGGGTGATGGTGGTGAGGGTGGAGTGGGTGGGTGGGGTGAGGGTGGAGTGGGTGGGTGGGGTGATGGTGGTGAGGGTGGAGTGGGTGGGTGGGGTGATGGTGGTGAGGGTGGAGTGGGTGGGTGGGGTGATGGTGGAGTGGGTGGGTGGGGTGATGGTGGTGAGGGTGGAGTGGGTGGGTGGGGTGATGGTGGTGAGGGTGGGTGGGGTGATGGTGGTGAGGGTGGAGTGGGTGGGTGGGGTGATGGTGGAGTGGGTGGGTGGGGTGATGGTGGTGAGGGTGGAGTGGGTGGGTGGGGTGATGGTGGTGAGGGTGGAGTGGGTGGGTGGGGTGAGGGTGGAGTGGGTGGTGGGAGGGTGGAGTGGGTGGGTGGGGTGATGGTGGTGAGGGTGGAGTGGGTGGGTGGGGTGAGGGTGGAGTGGGTGGGTGGGGTGATGGTGGTGAGGGTGGAGTGGGTGGTGGGGTGAGGGTGGAGTGGGTGGGTGGGGTGAGGGTGGAGTGGGTGGGTGGGGTGATGGTGGTGAGGGTGGAGTGGGTGGGTGGGGTGATGGTGGTGAGGGTGGGTGGGGTGATGGTGGTGAGGGTGGAGTGGGTGGGTGGGGTGATGGTGGTGAGGGTGGGTGGGTGGGTGGGGTGATGGTGGTGATGGTGGAGTGGGTGGGTGGGGTGATGGTGGTGAGGGTGGAGTGGGTGGGTGGGGTGATGGTGGTGAGGGTGGAGTGGGTGGGTGGGGTGAGGGTGGAGTGGGTGGGTGGGGTGATGGTGGTGAGGGTGGAGTGGGTGGGTGGGGTGATGGTGGTGAGGGTGGAGTGGGTGGGTGGGGTGATGGTGGTGATGGTGGAGTGGGTGGGTGGGGTGATGGTGGTGAGGGTGGAGTGGGTGGGTGGGGTGATGGTGGTGAGGGTGGAGTGGGTGGGTGGGGTGATGGTGGTGATGGTGGAGTGGGTGGGTGGGGTGATGGTGGTGAGGGTGGAGTGGGTGGGTGGGGTGATGGTGGTGATGGTGGGTGGGGTGATGGTGGAGTGGGTGGGTGGGGTGATGGTGGTGAGGGTGGAGTGGGTGGGTGGGGTGATGGTGGTGAGGGTGGAGTGGGTGGGTGGGGTGATGGTGGTGAGGGTGGAGTGGGTGGGGTGATGGTGGTGAGGGTGGAGTGGGTGGGTGGGGTGATGGTGGTGAGGGTGGTGTGGGTGGGTGGGGTGATGGTGGTGAGGGTGGAGTGGGTGGGTGGGGTGAGGGTGGAGTGGGTGGGTGGGGTGATGGTGGTGAGGGTGGAGTGGGTGGGTGGGGTGATGGTGGTGAGGGTGGAGTGGGTGGGTGGGGTGATGGTGGTGATGGTGGAGTGGGTGGGTGGGGTGATGGTGGTGAGGGTGGAGTGGGTGGGTGGGGTGATGGTGGTGAGGGTGGAGTGGGTGGGTGGGGTGATGGTGGTGAGGGTGGAGTGGGTGGTGGGGTGAGGGTGGAGTGGGTGGGTGGGGTGAGGGTGGAGTGGGTGGGTGGGGTGATGGTGGTGAGGGTGGAGTGGGTGGGTGGGGTGATGGTGGTGAGGGTGGGTGGGGTGATGGTGGTGAGGGTGGAGTGGGTGGGTGGGGTGATGGTGGTGAGGGTGGGTGGGGTGGGTGGTGATGGTGGTGATGGTGGAGTGGGTGGGTGGGGTGATGGTGGTGAGGGTGGAGTGGGTGGGTGGGGTGATGGTGGTGAGGGTGGAGTGGGTGGGTGGGGTGAGGGTGGAGTGGGTGGGTGGGGTGATGGTGGTGAGGGTGGAGTGGGTGGGTGGGGTGATGGTGGTGAGGGTGGAGTGGGTGGGTGGGGTGATGGTGGTGATGGTGGAGTGGGTGGGTGGGTGATGGTGGTGAGGGTGGAGTGGGTGGGTGGGGTGATGGTGGTGAGGGTGGAGTGGGTGGGTGGGGTGATGGTGGTGATGGTGGAGTGGGTGGGTGGGGTGATGGTGGTGAGGGTGGAGTGGGTGGGTGGGGTGATGGTGGTGATGGTGGGTGGGGTGATGGTGGAGTGGGTGGGTGGGTGATGGTGGTGAGGGTGGAGTGGGTGGGTGGGGTGATGGTGGTGAGGGTGGAGTGGGTGGGTGGGGTGATGGTGGTGAGGGTGGAGTGGGTGGGGTGATGGTGGTGAGGGTGGAGTGGGTGGGTGGGGTGATGGTGGTGAGGGTGGAGTGGGTGGGTGGGGTGATGGTGGTGAGGGTGGAGTGGGTGGGTGGGGTGAGGGTGGAGTGGGTGGGTGGGGTGATGGTGGTGAGGGTGGAGTGGGTGGGTGGGGTGATGGTGTGAGGGTGGAGTGGGTGGGTGGGGTGATGGTGGTGATGGTGGAGTGGGTGGGTGGGGTGATGGTGGTGAGGGTGGAGTGGGTGGGTGGGGTGATGGTGGTGAGGGTGGAGTGGGTGGGTGGGGTGATGGTGGTGAGGGTGGAGTGGGTGGGTGGGGTGATGGTGGTGAGGGTGGAGTGGGTGGGTGGGGTGATGGTGGTGAGGGTGGAGTGGGTGGGTGGGGTGATGGTGGTGAGGGTGGAGTGGGTGGGTGGGGTGATGGTGGTGAGGGTGGAGTGGGTGGGTGGGGTGATGGTGGTGAGGGTGGAGTGGGTGGGTGGGGTGATGGTGGTGAGGGTGGAGTGGGTGGGTGGGGTGATGGTGGTGAGGGTGGGTGGGGTGATGGTGGTGAGGGTGGAGTGGGTGGGTGGGGTGATGGTGGTGAGGGTGGAGTGGGTGGGTGGGTGATGGTGGAGTGGGTGGGTGGGGTGATGGTGGTGAGGGTGGAGTGGGTGGGTGGGTGATGGTGGAGTGGGTGGGTGGGGTGATGGTGGAGTGGGTGGGTGGAGTGATGGTGGTGAGGGTGGAGTGGGTGGGTGGGTGGGGTGATGGTGGTGAGGGTGGAGTGGGTGGGTGGGGTGATGGTGGTGAGGGTGGAGTGGGTGGGTGGGGTGATGGTGGTGAGGGTGGGTGGGGTGATGGTGGTGAGGGTGGAGTGGGTGGGTGGGGTGATGGTGGAGTGGGTGGGTGGGGTGATGGTGGTGAGGGTGGAGTGGTGGGTGGGGTGATGGTGGTGAGGGTGGAGTGGGTGGGTGGGGTGATGGTGGTGAGGGTGGAGTGGGTGGGTGGAGTGATGGTGGGAGTGGGTGGGTGGGTGGGGTGAGGGTGGAGTGGGTGGGTGGGGTGATGGTGGTGAGGGTGGAGTGGGTGGGTGGTGGGTGATGGTGGTGAGGGTGGAGTGGGTGGGTGGGGTGATGGTGGTGAGGGTGGAGTGGGTGGGTGGGGTGATGGTGGTGAGGGTGGAGTGGGTGGGTGGGTGATGGTGGTGAGGTGGGTGGGTGATGGTGGTGAGGGTGGAGTGGGTGGGTGGGGTGATGGTGGAGTGGGTGGGTGGGGTGATGGTGGTGAGGGTGGAGTGGGTGGGTGGGGTGATGGTGGAGTGGGTGGGTGGGGTGATGGTGGTGAGGGTGGAGTGGGTGGGTGGGGTGATGGTGGTGAGGGTGGAGTGGGTGGGTGGGGTGATGGTGGTGAGGGTGGAGTGGGTGGGTGGGGTGATGGTGGTGAGGGTGGAGTGGGTGGGTGGGGTGATGGTGGTGAGGGTGGAGTGGGTGGGTGGGGTGATGGTGGTGAGGGTGGAGTGGGTGGGTGGGGTTATTGTGGTGAGGGTGGAGTGGGTGGGTGGGGTGATGGTGGTGGGAGTGGGTGGGTGGGGTGATGGTGGTGAGGGTGGAGTGGGTGGGTGGGGTGATGGTGGAGAGGGTGGGTGGGGTGATGGTGGTGAGGGTGGAGTGGGTGGGTGGGGTGATGGTGGTGAGGGTGGAGTGGGTGGGTGGGGTGATGGTGGTGAGGGTGGAGTGGGTGGGTGGGGTGGTGAGGGTGGAGTGGGTGGGTGGGGTGATGGTGGTGAGGGTGGAGTGGGTGGGTGGGGTGATGGTGGAGTGGGTGGGTGGGGTGATGGTGGTGAGGGTGGAGTGGGTGGGTGGGGTGATGGTGGTGAGGGTGGAGTGGGTGGGTGGAGTGATGGTGGTGAGGGTGGAGTGGGTGGGTCGGGTGATGGTGGTGAGGGTGGAGTGGGCGGGTGGGGTGATGGTGGTGAGGGTGGAGTGGGTGGGTGGGGTTATGGTGGTGAGGGTGGAGTGGGTGGGTGGGGTGATGGTGGTGGAGTGGGTGGGTGGGGTGATGGTGGTGAGGGTGGAGTGGGTGGGTGGGGTGATGGTGGTGAGGGTGGAGTGGGTGGGTGGGGTGATGGTGGGTGATGGTGGAGTGGGTGGGTGGGGTGATGGTGGTGAGGGTGGAGTGGGTGGGTGGGGTGATGGTGGTGAGGGTGGAGTGGGTGGGTGGGGTGATGGTGGAGTGGGTGGGTGGGGTGATGGTGGTGAGGGTGGAGTGGGTGGGTGGGGTGATGGTGGTGAGGGTGGAGTGGGTGGGTGGGGTGATGGTGGTGAGGGTGGAGTGGGTGGGTGGGGTGTGGTGGTGATGGTGGAGTGGGTGGGTGGGGTGATGGTGGTGAGGGTGGAGTGGGTGGGTGGGGTGACGGTGGTGAGGGTGGAGTGGGTGGGTGGGGTGATGGTGGTGAGGGTGGAGTGGGTGGGTGGGGTGATGGTGTGAGGGTGGAGTGGGTGGGTGGGGTGATGGTGGTGAGGGTGGGGTGGGTGGGGTGATGGTGTTGGAGGAGAGCTAAAGTTGTTTGATAAGAGTAACATGACACTTGTGTGCGTGCTTCACGTTCTAGTCTCATGACGTCAGAGCCTTCTTGAGTTCCTATTGGTCCTTGTCCTTCCTTAGCGTCTTGTCGACAGGCTTCCTGGTCGTCAGACGCTGGAGTGTGAGTCTCGTCTGTTGATTCTCTCATTACATTACATTACATTATATAACATTACATTACAGTCATTTAGCAGACGCTTGTATCCTAAGCGACTTCCATCTCTTTCTTCTAGATGCATCGATATGACGGCGCTAAGAGGGATACTGCTGTTGCTTTGTTGTCTCGGTGTGTCCTCAGGTAACACCGCTTACAACTCACTTTGGATTGATTTAAAACACACTTGAACCCATGTTGGTTTAGTGTCCGTCAATAGACGCTGTTTTAGTGGGTTAATTCATCCACAACACCATTCATCATTTACTTCCAATACTTAAACACATATCAGATTATTTATGGTGGGTTCGAACTGTCAAACCGAAACTAAACTGGCCGTTCGATGACGACGTTAATAAAAGTACAATCTACAGTTTGGAGTGAATACAATGTCTACTTTTAGTTAACCTTTAATCCGAGGTGTTATGGACACTCGGAGATATCTTATTATTAACTTTTTAACCGTTCTTGTTGAATCCTTAAACACACACACACACACACACCACCACACACCTTTGATAATAGGCTACTAAATACAACAAAGTCTAAAGTCTATTGTGTTCACGTTCTCAACAGAAGACAGATTTAATGTCACTTTAATTTCCTGAATAAATTAGAACATTCCAGAATGTTACAAAGAATGTGAAAATAGAAATAATGTAATTCATTCAAATCGATATGCTTCGAATTATACATTTTGTAATGTAGTTATTTCATAAATAATAGTTTATTCTCTCAATGTCAGCATGAATGGTTAAAAGTGTTTTAAAGCTACAGTAAGATGTTTCCATGTCAATGAGAGGAGGTCTGTCTGTCTGTCTGTCTACAGAGATCCACTCTCTGAAGTATTTTGAAACAGCGTCGTCTGGACTCTCAAACTTCCCAGAGTTTGTGGAGGTTGGGATGGTGGATGAAGTTCAGATCTCTCACTATGACAGCAACAGCCAGAGAGTAGAACCCAGACAGGTGTGGATGGAGCAGGTCACCAGAGATGACCCAGACTACTGGGAGAGGAACACTGGAAGGTCTTTAGGTAACCAGCAGATCTCCAAAGTCCACATTGAGACTCTGAAGAAGCGCTTTAACCAGACAGGAGGTAAGTTTATATCTAATGTCTTAACTCTCAACATGAAGATATCATTCTAATGTTATAATAAATAAATACACACATGTACATACACATGTATACAAATACACATATAATAATAGAATAAGTACATAAGTACACATGAACACAATACAAAACATGAATCTGAATCAGACTTCAGAATAGAGTATTCATGTAAGTAGTGTAGCAGTACTCAGTGTAGAAGTATTCAGTGTAGCAGTACTCAGTGTAGCAGTACTCAGTGTAGCAGTACTCAGTGTAGCAGTACTCAGTGTAGAAGTACTCAGTCTAAAAGTTGTCATTCAACATGACTAAACCAATCCATTGACTTCCCAGATAAAGTCACATGACATGTAGGAGAGGAAGGACAAACCAGGTGATGTATTGTGGGAGGAGCTACATTGGCTTCTGGAGAAACAGTTCACAGGAAAATAGTTCTCTTGGTTAACAGTTGAAGAGTCAACTGAAGTTCAGTGTCCCATTGAGTTCACATGCTCTCTCTCTCTCTCTCTCTCTCTCTCTCTCTCTCTCTCTCTCTCTCTCTCTCTCTCTCTCTCTCTCTCTCTCTCTCTCTCGACCTTTTTTCCCCCCCGCTCTCTCGATCTTTTTTCCTCTCTCTCTCTCTCGATCTTTTTTCCCCCCCCCGCTCTCTCTCTCTCTCTCTCTCTCTCTCTCGAGATTTTTTTTTCTCTCTCTCTCTCTCTCTCTCTCTCTCTCTCTCTCTCTCTCTCTCTCTCTCTCTCTCTCTCTCTCTCTCTCTCTCTCTCTCAGGTTCCCACATATATCAGAGGATGTCTGGTTGTGAGTGGGATGATGAGGATGGTGATACTGGTGGTTATACCCAGTTTGGTTATGATGGGGAGGACTTCCTATCGTTTGACCTGGAGACCAAGACATGGATCGCTCCAAAACCACAGGCTGTCTCCTCCAAACAGAGACGGGATCAGGATAGAGCTTATAATGAATACATGAAGAACTACATCACCAAGGAGTGTGTTGATGGGCTGAAGAAGTACCTGGCCTATGGGAAGAGCACTCTGCAGAGAACAGGTAGAGTCACATGACCAGGTGGGCGTCGACAGACCTCTCTCTCTCTCTCTCTCTCTCTCTCTCTCTCTCTCTCTCTCTCTCTCTCTCTCTCTCTCTCTCTCTCTCGCTCTCTCTCTCTCTCTCTCTTTATCCCCCCATACCTGCTCTATTAGTAAGTAATTGTATACCTGTTTTTTAGTAGTAACCTTTTTTAAATCGTATTTAACCACCTCTCTCTCTCTCTCTCTCTCTCTCTCTCTCTCTCTCTCTCTCTCTCTCTCTCTCTCGGTGGTATAGTGAGCGGTTTGCGTGAGTTAAAACTTTCTGAAAGTTATTTCTATCTTCTTTCTGTGTGTCTATTATATATGTACGTTTTGTTTGTCAGTGTTGTTAGTTGAGTGTTTGGTGTGTTTTGGAGCGAGTAGCGGCCACCAGTTCTGCTGGTTGGCATGCCGCCCGCAGCTCTGGGTGTGGAGCGTCTGACGCGCAGACACGCTGTAAAGCTCTCCCCCGGACTAAAGGGCACCGTGGAAGAGTGTAGTTTAGCCGTCGGAGCTGTGGTGGGTCACGACCGTGTGAAATCTGCATCGCGGATGAACAATGCAGTTGTAATTGTTTTGGATTGTGTGGATAAAGTGAATGTGATTGTGGCGCAGGGAGTGGTAATTCAGGACTCCTTTACCCCCGTGTTTCCACTAGTAAGTCCAGCACAAAGGATAACCAATCCAACGTTCCTCCTTTTATCAGAAATGAGGTTCTGGAAAGAGAGCTGGCTAGACACGGTCAGGTAGTTTCCCCGGTGAAAATGATTTCTCTGGGATGTAAATCCCCTCTGTTAAAGCATGTGGTATCTTTCAGAAGAGGTTTTCATGATTTTGAAAAATGAAAAAAGTGATCTGAATTTATCCATGAATTTTAGAGTGGATGACTTTGATTATATTATTTATATAACTTCAGACACAATGAAATGTTTTGGAGTGGGATGGAAGGTCACATGATTAGGTCCTGTCCTAATAAGAGGCCTGGGCCCACTGACCAAACACCGCCATCACCCAGGGCAGGTCCAAGTGGCTCAAGCACCAACAAGGGTCGAGAGAGAACCTCTGGGAGGAAAGGGACAGGAGAAGGTCTGGTGGAGAAGACAGGACAAGGTCAGAAGGTGCAGGGGGAGGGGAGAGGCCTGGAGGAGGGAGTAGGACAGGATAGGCAGGTGCAGGAGGAGAGGAGAGACCTGGTAGAGGGGGCAGAACAGGGTGAGCAGAGGGAGGAGAGAGACCTGGTAGAGGGGGCAGAACAGGGTGATTAGGAGGAGGGGAGAGACCTGGTAGAGGGGGCAGAACAGGGTGAGCAGAGGGAGGAGAGAGACCTGGTAGAGGGGGCAGAACAGGGTGAGCAGGGGGAGGGGAGAGACCTGGTAGAGGGGGCAGAACAGGGTGAGCAGAGGGAGGGGAGAGACCTGGTAGAGGGGGCAGAACAAAGGGCTACAAAGGGGAAAGCGAAGGCTGTTGAGAAGGTCACTGTGGTCGAGGAGGGTGAAGAAGTGAGAGGTCAGAAGGCAGGGGTCAGAGGTGAAGAAAGAACCAGACTAGGCAAACGGGCTGGTTCTCCACAAGGAGAAGCTCAACGGGAGAGGTGACACTCCCTGGAGAGCGCACCTTGGTCTCAGTGATGAGGTGAAACCAGAGTGGCGAGCACTGTACAAACCACCATTATTCAAAAGAATTGGTGATCTGCAGTGGATGGTGTTACATGGCATAGTGGCTGTCAATGCTTTTATTTCCCTATTGAACCCTAATGTCTCACATGACTGTCCTTATTGTGCGCAAAGGGAAACAGTTTTCCACTGTTTTCTGGACTGTTCCAGGCTCCTCTGTTAGGGTTACTAGAGAGACTTTTCCAGTCTGGTGAAGAGGTGTTCTGGAAAGAGAGGTACATTTTGGGATTTAAATACAGTAGAAAAGAAAAAAGCAAGTGTCATCTTTTTAATTTCATTTTAGGGAGAGCAAAGATGGCTGTGTATCTCAGTAGGAGGAACAAGATAGAACAGGTCTTGGATCATGATGCTGTATGTCTGTTCAGAAAGATGATCAAAGCCAGACTGAGCATAGATTCTAATTATTATAGAGCAATGAACAACCTAGATCAGTTCACCGATATATGGGCACATAAAGGAGTGTTGTGCTCTGTAATAGGAGATGAGCTGGAATTGGCAACTGAGCTGATTTGAGTTTTTCTTTGTTGTGGTTGTTTTTGGTTGTTGGTGGTGTTTTTTTGGTGTTTTCTTTTTTGTTGTGTTTTTAAAAGTTGCTTTTTGTTGTAATGCTAGAATGATTTATAAATAAAGTGTCTTAAAAATTCTCTCTCTCTCTCTCTCTCTCTCTCTCTCTCTCTCTCTCTCTCTCTCTCTCTCTCTCTCTCTCTCTCTCTCTCTCTCTCTCTCTCTCTCTCTCTCTCTCTCTCTCTCTCTCTCTCTCTCTCTCTCTCTCTCTCTCTCTCTCTCTCTCTCTCTCTCTCTCTCTCTCTCTCTCGCTCGGTCCAGAGCGTCCGTCGGTGTCTCTGCTCCAGAGGAGCCCCTCTTCCCCAGTGGTGTGCCACGCTACAGGCTTCTACCCTAACAGGGTGGTGGTGTTCTGGAGGAGAGACCACCAGGAGCTCCATGAGCACATGGACCACGGGGAGGTCCTCCCAAACCACGACGGGACCTTCCAGGTCAGCGTTGGCCTGAACCTGACGTCCGTCCCACCGGAGGACTGGCGGACGTACGAGTGTGTGGTCCAGCTGAAAGGCATCGAGGACATCCTGGTCCCGCTGGACCCGGCCCTCATCAGGACCAACTGGAGAGGAGATGGAGGTAGGACGTCTCCACCTCATCACTACCTGGACACATCTGAAGCAACGTGGTAAACACACAGCTCTCAGGAAGGGCTCACTTCAGAGGAACACGTTGGATTGTGGGTAAATTAGTCCTATGAATAGAGCTAAGCTAAGCTAAGTCCCTGAGTGACCCTGAACTCCAGAACAGATTCCACTGGAGTAGTCAGACTGCCGTTGTGTTGGTATGTAGCATCAGGTGTCCATAGACATGTGGTTCAAGGGTGAAGGGATGGATGAGTGATGGACTCTGTCCACCCTATATGATTACAGACCTGCTTTTCTTCTCTTGATTTACCTGAAGGTATCAGCACCCCCATCATCATTGGGTCTGTGGTTCTCCTCCTCGCTGCTGTTGGAATCTGTGTTGGAGTCTTTGTGTCCAAGAGGAGGAACGGTGAGTGAATCCAACTCTTCAGGAGAACCAACACCTGAACTCCACTTGCTCCTACTTCCTTCCCCCTCGTTGCGTCCGTTCCTACAATCTGATTGGTTGTGGTCATACACTAGTGGTCTCCATCTCCGAATGAAGAACCTCCTCTAGTGTCGTGTCCACAGTGTTGTTGTGGCGTTAAGAATATCAAAGTGTAATAACATTCAGATATTTACCACTGTTACAACACTGATCATTTATCTTGATCCATAGCGGGCCAGAGCCTTAGAGCCAAGCGCCGACTGGCTGGTGAGTAAAATGTGTTTTTACTGCAGATTAACACTTCAGTATTGAATGACAGTATCTGGACTGGACTATACAGCTCTGTTGACATAGATACATCTAGTTCACTGGACTATACAGCTCTGTTGACCTAGATACATCTAGCTTACTGGACTATACAGCTCTGTTGACCTAGCTACATCTAGCTCACTGGACTATACAGCTCTGTTGACCTAGGTACATCTAGCTCGCTGGACTATACAGCTCTGTTGACCTAGATACATCTAGCTCACTGGACTATAGAGCTCTGTTGACCTAGATACATCTAGCTCACTGGAGTATACAGCTCTGTTGACCTAGATACATCTAGCTCAATGGACTATAGAGCTCTGTTGACCTAGATACATCTAGCTCACTGGACTATACAGCTCTGTTGACCTAGATACTTCTAGCTCACTGGACTATACAGCTCTGTTGACCTAGATACATCTAGCTCACTGGACTATACAGCTCTGTTGACCTAAGTACATCTAGCTCACTGGACTATACAGCTCTGTTGACCTAGATACATCTAGCTCACTGGACTATAGAGCTCTGTTGACCTAGATACATCTAGCTCACTGGAGTATACAGCTCTGTTGACCTAGATACATCTAGCTCAGTGAATTCACCTCCTCACATTCTGCTACTTACCAGGTTCTGACACCAGCTCTGAGGTCCCTGGGGAACAGAATCCAGCTCCTGAGGCCCAACCTCTGAACACAGAGTCAGTATTTGGTGACATCACAACATTTTAGAGGAGGGTGATCATATATTTACAGTACATTACTGCAATATATCATCACAGTGATATATTAACAGTATTATCTTAACGTCATCACAGTAATATATGAACAGTATTATGTTAACATCACAGTAATATATTAACAGTATTATCTTAACATCATCACAGTAATATAGTAACAGTATTATCTTAACATCATCACAGTAATATATTAACAGTATTATCTTAACATCATCACAGTAATATATTAACAGTATTATCTTAACATCATCACAGTAATATAGTAACAGTATTATCTTAACATCACAGTAATATATTAACAGTATTATCTTAACATCATCACAGTAATATATTAACAGTATTATCTTAACATCATCACAGTAATATAGTAACAGTATTATCTTAACATCATCACAGTAATATAGTAACAGTATTATCTTAACATCATCACAGTAATATATTAACAGTATTATCTTAACATCATCACAGTAATATAGTAACAGTATTATCTTAACATCATCACAGTAATATATTAACAGTATTATCTTAACATCATCACAGTAATATAGTAACAGTATTATCTTAACATCATCACAGTAATATATTAACAGTATTATCTTAACATCATCACAGTAATATAGTAACAGTATTATCTTAACATCATCACAGTAATATAGTAACAGTATTATCTTAACATCATCACAGTAATATATTAACAGTATTATCTTAACATCATCACAGTAATATAGTAACAGTATTATCTTAACATCATCACAGTAATATAGTAACAGTATTATCTTAACATCATCACAGTAATATAGTAACAGTATTATCTTAACATCATCACAGTAATATAGTAACAGTATTATCTTAACATCATCACAGTAATATATGAACAGTATTATCTTAACATCATCACATTGATATCTTGACTCATGCTAAATGGGTTCATCCTGTCTTGTTCTTCCTTCCTGTTTAGGGTCAACTGAACCATGAAGACTCTTCTCCCGTTCAGCTTAAAGCAGCACAGAGTAGACTGCTGCTCATTTACAATCATTACAAACAGCCTTCAGCTAACTTCACATGCTATGAGTGATCAATTACAATAACATTCATATGTGCTTTGATTTAGAAATTAGTCATCAGTCATAAACCTCCAATCTGTCACTTGGAAACTACGGCAACATCACCTTGCCTGTGGACGGCCATTTTGGTTTGGTTCCCGCCGCTTCTCCTTGTAGCGTTTGAATTATGCTATTTGGTTTTATAATATTTATGATGTTTAAAATAATGTTTAAAGATTCATATCAATGTATTACCCCTGAGAAGTGAATTGGTTTGATTGAGTGTTTTTCAATGTTTCATTTGAAATGTATTCCAGTGGTTTATTGTCATGTTCTTGTGGTTATTATGTGTTTTAATGGTTTGAAATGAGTTTGATGAAGGACTTTTATTTTGAAGAGGTTCTGGACGGATGAGGAAGGGAAGCTGGAGGAGATGAGAAGTGTGCGGAGAAAAGGAAAAGAGTTTGACTAGTTAAAAAGTTAGGAATATTTACTGTGAAGAACCAAATACGAGTTGTGTGTACTCATTTGAGTTTAAGTATTAATTCCGAAAGTTTAGTGTTACATTTCAGTAAATATATGATCGCTATTTTTGAGGATCATCAGCTGGCTAAGTCGGACATTTAAGTTGGCCGTTGCTAGGCTACACCGGCCGTTTTTCTGAGACCATCGCATGTGAGTCAACGACGAGGGATACACCCACACACTGAGAGAAGACGGCGAGGAAAAAGGACAGAGTTAGCGGCGTGGACGGTCTTGGTATGAGGAGCACGCGGTGGAGGCAGTTTGTTAGCTTGTTAGGCAGTTTGGTAGAGGGAACGGGCCTTAGTCCATCCACATGGCCAACTAAAGGGTACCCACACTGCCATTTCAAACCCCGGGTCTTTTTGGTTTGGTTTTATTGGCCACAGTGTTTTATTATGCAATTGAGTGTGTATTTTCTATGCTGATGCCCCGTTTGGCTAAATAAATGTAAACTTTTACATGAAGTATTTGTGTTGAATATGGGTTTCTATTCAATTGAGCCTAGCTTGATGAGTAAACTAGTTAGTGGGGATGCAATCAAATGAGTTGACATTTGAGGGATACAGTATTTATCAAGCAGTATTTTACATACATTCTTTGAGGTGTAACTCAAAGTGGGGGCTCACACTTTTGATACTGGTAAATGTAAGGGAGGTAGATTATATAGCATTTAATAATAGCCATTTCCATAGGCTATCCCAGGCCTCTTGGACAGCCTGTGCTAAACAGCCACCCTAGACATATATCCTGCCTGGTAACTCATTTAAGCTCCTCCCTTGTGCATCATTCAGGTGTTCATGGTAACACATTTAGATTTATTTTAGTTCTATTTTGTTTATACTAGTTTAGTTTAGTTAGTTGTTATTTAGTTTTTAGGTATTAGTATATTTTGTATGCATTTATTCCCCTTGTTTCAACTGTTGCACCTTAATTTCCCTCGGGATGAATAAAGTCATCTTGAATCTTGAATCTTAATAGACTATAGTGATACACCTGTTTACATTCAGTTCAGTGGGGCAGGTTACACGTGTGTGTGTGTGTGTGTGTGTGTGTGTGTGTGTGTGTGTGTGTGTGTGTGTGTGTGTGTGTGTGTGTGTGTGTGTGTGTGTGTGTGTGTGTGTGTGTGTGTGTGTGTGTGTGTGTGTGTTCTGCCCTGCCCCCGCCCCCACCCCCCGCACGGCGAGACTGAATCCCTACTGTTGCTATTGCTGACATGCAGTTCATTGTGTGCAAGGCGAGGGGGCGAGTCGGGGTTTGTGTGTAGAAGGAACTCAACTGTTCGCTTGTGAGTTCGGCAGGATAGCTCAGGAGGTAGAGCGGTCACCTCACAACAAGGTTGCTTGTTCGATCCCCGGCTCTTCCTAGCAAAAACTGTCGGTGTCCTTGAGGAAGACCCTAACCCTCCTCCCTTATACTGCTGTCCCCGGGCGCTGTATAAGTAGCTGCCCACTGCTCCTAATACTAGGATGGGTTAAATGCAGAGAACACATAACACACTCCAGATTTGTTGTTGTTGTTGTTTGAGTACCTTCCTTCAGACACAAAGAACTAGCACCAGAGTGCCGCATTTACGTCACACACACACACACACACACACAGGTGAGACTTCTTCTTCTTCTTCATCTGTTTAATCTGCTCCCAGGTACAGTATGTCGATAGTAGATACGTGTTAAAAGTGTATTGTGGTTAATAGTGAGTTATTATCGTGTGCGCTGTACTCGATTCCTGCGACCGCATGTCGGCTGAACACACCGTTCGTTGGATTGAATCTAATGTAAAAACAACACAGGCATCATGATGGTTATGTTATAGCGTAGTCGTATCTGGTGTACGTTACGCCACAATCCACCTGATGGGTGAACTTAAGGGAAGTAAATGGCAAATGGCTCTGATTTACAAGGTTTTCTGGGCGATTTATGTCATCTGTCATCTGAATCATAAAAGACATTGCCCACCCCAGCCACCAACTGAATTCACTGTTACCGCCAGGCAGGCGATACCGCAGTATCAAGTGTACCGTACAAATAGACTAGAGATAGCTTCCACAGTCAGGTCATCAGGCTGCTGAACAAGGGCGTATAGCATATAACAATGTATATTTATTACATTGATTTATATATACATATTGCTCTTTTCTGTGCGGATATTTTGCATTTTATAAATCGCATTTTTATTTTTATTTTTGAACTTTATTCTATTTTTATTCTATTTTTAT